>JAGVVM010005928.1:0-31843 GCA_019149425.1 Psidium friedrichsthalianum
AACCCCGCAAGAATTCCCCCCCCTCACCCCCCCCCCCCCCCCCCCCTAGGCCCTTTGTTGTAGATGTCGTATAGTACTTTCAAAATACTTTTGCTTCTGTTAAACTTTGAATTGATACTCTGCATCTCAGTTTAATTAATTTGTGTTTTTCATGAGCATTATGAGATGTGGATACTTGTAACCCCAGTTTTTGACTTTGTTGTCATTCGTTTAATAGGAAATAGCTTGCTATATGGGTTTCAGAGCTCGGAAAGATAAAGATAAAGAGATTTGCGATGGAGAAATCTATGTTCAATGCAGAGAGCGTTAGCGGATGTGATGTGTATTCGTGCAGCCTACATGCCCTCCTGCCAAATGAGAAATCTGATGGGAGCTTCTGATAATGATTGATGCTTGTCGGAGGGCATCAGCCAAGAACATTACTGCTGTGATTCCTTACTTGGATATGCAAGGGCTGATAGAAAGGTATGTTGAGAAGAATCAGCCTTTTAAAGTTCCATGTTGGGAACTTAGTTAGGTTCACTCCTATTCATATTATGTCAATGAGACTCAAGGGCGTGATGAATCCCATTGCAGCAAAGCTTGTTGCAAATTGATTTACGAAGCAGGTGCAAATCGTGTTTGGCTAGTGATCTGCATTCTGGCCAATCATGGGCTATTTTTGATATCCAGTGGATCTGTGTATGGTGGGTAGGTGGGCTGCTTGTTAGTATTATTCCAAACTTCAAGCATTACAGATACAATGGGTGGAGTTTCTGTTTGTATTTGAAAAGGTGCCTGGTTATCTAACAACCCATTATATGCATACTAAACAGGGTTGCTGAACTCCATGGTTAGTGCACTTCGCTGACATCATCTTGCATCATAAGATGTGGGCCACTAACAGCTGTTAAGGCTTCTATCCAGCCTAGGTTGCCTGGATGGCATGAGATCCCCATCAACTGGAATCAACAGCCGAACTCTCAAGTTCGACCCATTTCGTTCAAGATCTCGAACTTTTGTATTTTCCTAGAGAGTTCTAGAGTCTCTTGAAGGAAAGCCTTGAAATTATTAGCTAAGGTAGTATAAAAGGCTGGCCTTGGATCAATATGGAGGCACTTCTATGGGAGAGATATTTTGCATTAGCACACATGTGTGGATCTGAAACAAATGGCGTGCATATTTATTTTTAAAATTTTACCTTTGGTCTGATTTACTGTTTTAAGACTCTTTACTTGTGTAGCCCGTCATCTCGATTATCTTGCAAGTAAGACCATCTGCTCAGATGATTTGGTTGTGGTCTCTCCTGATGTTGGTGGAGTAGCTAGAGCTCGTTGCCTTGTCAAAAAAAATTATCCGATGCACCGCTTGCCATTGTGGATTAAAAGGCGTCATGCTCATAATGGTGCAGAGGTATGATATATGGACTCTGATTACTGCTGTGCACTTATAGCACGTTTTTTAGGGCCAAAACTTAGATCTGGACTCTTAAAGGTCTTTGACTTTTTGTAACAAATTAGTTTGCCAGCTATTAGTTACATTTGTCTATCTATTGTGAATTGAAAACTACGGACTATTTCTGAACTAATAGCTGGTACAGGTCTTTTAGCCCAAACAAATTTCTAAATGTTTCTGCACACTGAATGACTAATATAAATGTACATATATATAAGGTGATTCTCTTATCCAATTGCATATGCAAAAGGAACTGAAACGCTCCATGAGTTATGATGTGAATATAAAATAGAAGCAGACGATGAAGCATGGCTTTATTGTGGGTTGGGCTATCTTGTTATTGGTTGGATTTAATTTGGGAACCATATCATTTCCATGGGAGATTGCAGATCACCTTTTGTTGTATTGAGATATTTGTAACGTTAGAACATATAGTTGCTGGAAATTTTGATCGTTCTCAAAGCATGCATGGTTCAAAATTTAGGACATGTCATTTCATTTTATTATGACACTGATAATGGGGGCAAGAAAATTAGATTGAAGCTCCTGACTGATCCTTGAGCCCTGTCAACATGTATGCTAAATCAGTCTTAGCTTCATTAGGTTATCGGATTTGTGGGAATTTGGTTCTCTGGATATGGTCTCATTTTTATGTTTTGATAAGTTTTGGCTCTCTCTCTATCCTGACAAATAAGCTGATAATTTTATCGAATTTTGTTGATTTTATACTAGCCGAATTTATGCATAGGTGGGATAATCTAGATGAAGTTAAAAAAAAAGGCACCCTTGATTTTGACTGATGGCTTGTTCTTGGTCATATCCTTCACATAAATTGCTGAGGAATTCCTCTGGCAAGGTCTTCTATCATGAATTAAGAGATATAACTGAATGTGACAATTCCTCATATTGTATTCATTAATATTCATGGCAATACAGAGGAACAATATATACTCCAAGTACAATAAAGGCAATGCTCTCGTGAGTGAATTTGTGAAGTGACACACACAATCGGGACTAAGTGGAATGTATGCATGTACCATTCATTCTGCTTTGAGTTTAGCCTTTCAACCTTACAAAGAGAACTGATTTGTTTTCCAAAGGAAACTGCATTTGTATGACATAATAAGGGTGATCCTTTGATTGGTCAGTGGGTGTTTTGTCCCAGTTCGTGTAATACAGATTTTTAGAGCATATTATACTGAATGCACTTGTGCAATTTTAAAAGTCCTCGTTCAAAGAGTTTGTCTTTTCCAAAGTTCTCACTCAGCACTGCCGAAAAGGTACTTAGCACGGCAGTGAACATGAATTGTGCATTTTCCTTTTGACTTTGTGCATGGATTGTAATCATTGTCCATTTATTAGATTATGAATTGATCGGTGATGTCAAGGGGAAGGTAGCAGTTTGGTAGATGACAGATAGATACAGCAGGTGGTAAGTTTCTGCATCCCCCCTGTGCTCTCTCTCTCTTTCTCTCTCTCTCATATCCATGCTTGGAAAAAAAAATTCATTTGAAAATGTTTTTAATGGGGATGCTACCCTGTGCAATATTGGACTCATCACCGACTGGATTAAGTTTTATCAAAGTATATTGAATAGTGTAGAGGATCGATCATCACTGTGACTCTGATTGTTTGTTTGATTAAGTAAATTGGACAATGTCACTTGCCTAATTCTTTCGGTATTCTCCGGTCCACAATGGCTTTGTGCTATTACAAGCTGGTTGGCTACTTTGTGCGCACTCACCACTGTATAAATGCTGTTACTGTGAATTAGGGGACTATTGCCAAAAGGTGCAGATCCTTGCATCAAGAGGGAGCCAAGAGAAGTTTTAGGCATGCAGTACACATGCTGTTTCAGGTATGATTTTGCTTGTCACGTAGTCACATGAGTTTTTCGATCGGCATTTTATGGTTCATTCTCATGTGTAAATTTCCAGTGGCAATACTGATCAATTTCATAGTTGTGCGAACATTTTTGCCCATTTTTTTCCCAATGTTTTGAGAGGGGAATTAGATGTGAAAAATCCAAAAACCAACCACACCCTTGAGGTGCTCATCATACCAGGTTGGAACCGTAGCGATAAGCTTGTCTATTCCACGCCTCCTTCTATGGGCAAAGTAGGAACTGATGCATAGTCATTTGTGAAGGTTCTCTATCTTTCACTTCTGCCACTGGATTGCTAAGTTGAGTGCAGAGGCAGGTTTTTTTTCTTTTTTTTTTTCAGTCCGTTTCTGTCTCACAATGTAACTTCAAGGTGTTCAGCATTCTCCCATCAAGATTGAGATATGGGGAGTTGCGCCAAAATCGTTAATGAATTCACTCATAAGATCATAGGAGAACCTTACCAACCCTGTTCTGATTCCTTGCAAAGAAGCTATTCTGAATTCCGTATACGACAGGGGGTTTATATTGACCGTTACCTTTTTAAAGTGGGGTTTCCACTTTATTTCCTTCATGGAACCCTCAACTTATGAAGAGAAGATAACTTCGTTTATTCAGTCTCTCAAGGGAACTGAGATGTGTATCGATTGTCTGTGCAAGCATTAGTGAATTTAAAGTTTGGACGTACTTGAACAGTAGTTTGACTTTAGGATGAACTTCCATGAAATCTTTATGGATTTCTGCTTAGTGCTAACTTCTTTGCTCCTTGGGGAGTCTGTACAAAGATTCCTGAGAAACCCGAGAGAGCATGGACGTAAATACAACGTGCACAAAATTCAACGTTTTTTTCTTATGTCTTTTACATCAATTTAAGTAGTCGACTTTTCTATTTGGTTTGATGTTTTTATTTCACGTAGTTTCCCTCAATCCAAGGCTTAAAGCTTTTGGGTTGAATTTTTTAATCTGGTATTAGAGCTGCGTACCAGTTTTCACTTCGGGTTCATCGAGCGCCGACTCCAATTGGTTTGGGATAACAAGGTATGTTTGATGTGATGTTGATTAGAGCTGTGTACCACTCCAAATTTCATTCGTGTGTGAGGCTCCTCGTTTTGTATATCTACGTGCCGTTCTCGGTTGGGTTGGTACCTGAGGAGCTGATAAAGTATCATACATTGGTTGTCTATCGGAGTTTCCAATGGGCCTTTTAATTCCAAATCTCCTTCCATCTAAACGACTTAAAACTTGAGTGAAGGCTCCTGTCGTATATTCCACGTGCCGTTCTCGGGTTTGAGTTTGTACATGATAAGAGCTGATAAAGTATCATTACTTGGTTGTCTATGGAGTTTCAATGGGCCTTTAATTCCAAAGTCTCCTGCTATTGAACGACTTAAAACTTTGGGTTTTGAGCGTTCAAGAAATTGTTTTGATTGCAGCCCTTTGGAATAGGTAAAATAAGTTTAGCAGCTTAATGATCTAAGTTGAAAGGCATTCCTAATAGTTTGAATGGCACATTTGTGAGGCTGACCTGCTCAATTCTGTGTTGAAAAGAATTCCAGTGTTGTGGGTTACATATTATGTATATTTAACTACTGTGCTTGTTTGCACTGAATCTTTTACTCTTTTTCTTCCCCCCCCAGTCCTCCTCCAATGAGAGGTTGTCCGGCGGCTTATTTCAAGAAGTGATCATAACTAACACCATCCCAATGTCTGAACAGAACTACTTTCCTCAGTTGACCAGTCTTGTCTGTGGACAAACCTTTTGGGGGAGACAATATGGCGTGTCATGATGACTTCTCCGTAGTAGCAATCTTCCAGTAGTACTGAACAATAGGATAGTAAAATTTAATAGTCTTTTTTCCCTTTATCCAACCCGTGATGTGCCAGTGGCTTTTGGGCTACTCTTTACCAACCCTGTGATGTGCCAGCTGGCTTTTGGCTCCTCTTACTTTAGGTGACAGTGCATTCTTTGAGTCTTGGAGTTTTGGGATCATCATGTTAGGTAATAAACATAGCATATTAGGGAATCTGAAGGAGTGAAGCAAATGGAATTGTGACATGGGGAAGGGGAATATTCAAAACATCAGAAGCCATTTTCTTTCAAATTATTTGTTTTCATTTTTACAGTTGAATGTTGCCCCTGATCATGTCCTGTTTCGCGGTTGATTATAGATTATTTTGCATTTTCGGTTATCACAAGCAAGCATTAATCGGATTCAAAATGTATTTGGGCTATTAATTTTTCTTCCTTATGAATCACTCTTGGAGGCAATAGTTCTGAAGATCAGACTCTCTAGCGGTTTTTCCTGATGTCAGGGTGGCTATGAAAACCTATTCCAGCTTGGGGCATTGATTGTCATATTTCGTCAGTGGTGTGTGTTTCAAGCTTCATTACCGCCATTTATTACCATCTTTCAAACCGGGATAATGTGGGATGAGGGCAAAATAGGTCTCCTAAGCTGTCTTCGTGCGAAAACAATTGCTTTTTAAGTTGTAATAGAGAAACCTATGAGATCTTGGGGTCATTGGTAAGAGGTTGATTTTGTTAAGATGAACTGATCTTACATGGATTTTTGCCGCGAAAATGCTCATATGCTCTTATCTAATACCTATAGGTGGCATGTACCGACTAGAATATGTCGTCGGATGATAGAATGTAAGTATTCTAATTTTGAGTGTATGTTGAATGGATCTGTAAACTGCCTGTTTGCTGACATGTTCAGTTCCTCCGATGCATATTGGTCTTTGTTGCTAGATTTGCTCCTCTTTCCCAGATTGGAGGATTGAGTATGAGTTTTGCGCCATTTAATGGGCTTGCTTGCAACAGTCCCTCGTGCGTGGTATAGGCTTGTTTACCTGAAAGAAGCTCTTTACAGGATTGTTTCAATCCACTACTGAACTTCATTTCCCGTTTCCCTTTTAGCTCGTCCTGTAATAAGTCTCGTCGTCATCTCTCTGAACTGTATAATCAAATTCGATTCTGATTAATGTGCGGTCCTTCCGTTTGGTCTGTTTACATCGGCCATACATTTTTGCAGCGAAAAGCAATGGGTGTTTTCTTGCCTCTCTTTCCCAGAAATATCTGTCAATGACCTGCTGCTGTTTAGAAGAATTTCCAGAAATGGATATCGGAACATAAACATCATAGACAGAACTGGGTAATCGATGCGTTATTGATGAGAGAGGCGGTTATAATCACTACCAGGAACAGCTTAAGTTCAGACACATTGCCAGGCAAGTGATTCATGTGCACGATTCCACAAGGTCTCGCGTTATCTTAAGAAATCATATCAGCTTGCCTTGCTGAAATATTGATCTTGTGGGGTACGTGATATGGGAAAACCCTAGTACTACAGTTCTTATTTGTCCCTGGACTGAATGCATACAGGAAAGCTGAACTGACCTAAAGAATTTTCGATATACCATGAAGTTACGGAAAGCTAAGCAAATGTAATTACAGAAATCTCCAACATTTTGTCAACGCCACGCCCTGGTCGCACTGCGGCTATTGTGATTCAATTCGCTGCACATCCTGAGAGCAAGAAACCTGTTTATGATCTTGTTCTGTGACTTCTTAAAGTCAATTGGTCCAATGGAAGGTTTCATATGATGTCTTCTTTGTGCTTCTATACATGCATTATCCAAAGTCCTATGTGATTAAATAGGAGACGCTAAAGTTCTTTCCAAGAATTCATCCGCCTGGGGTGGTTATTCGAGTGCAGCCAGACCATCGGCCATTAATCAATTATAGGTTGTCATTCGAACTTTCCATTACGATCATTTAATCGAATTAAAATTTGATTTTGTACAATCTGGGTTTTTGCCGGACTTATTACTTCGAAATTCTGTTGATTTCGATCTCTTATTACTCTAACTCTGGTCACGTTAGATATCAACGAACGATTAACTAAACATTTGATTAACTTTTGTGATTGAATTCAAGATGAAGAGCCAATGCGAGGTTTCGTAGTTTTGAATGATTTTTCACTCAATTTTACATCAAATTTAAGAGTTATTTTCTTTGATACTCATAATACGTCTTGATTAATGATTAATGCGATGCAGATAATTAAAATATAAGCTATACCCTAAAGCTTAAACTTTCAATAGCATGCATTTTTAGACCAAAGTTTTTCTCAAACAACCTGAACCTTAGTTTTAGGCCAAAGTTTAACCTACTTGTTAGGGAGAGTGTTAGAATATTTAAATATTGAGCCACACCTTAGCGATCATGTTGATAATGCTATTTCGGCAAAGCATCTTCCTCTTCTGTTCTTGAAATTCTTATTATTTTCATAACAATGCCCTACACTCAGGTTACTCACCTACATATGTCTCAGATGAAGTTGGATCATCTGGGGGTTCAATGAATTATTACTCATATTGATACTTCCAATGACAATGAAGTATCTGCACTCAATGTAACATAAAAATAATTGCTTGCCAAATCCTATAGCGAAACTCAGAAGCTCTGTTCACTTCACGATCTGTGATCTTGTGCACCTGTGTTGACCCGAGCATTTCCGGCATACTTGAAACTGATAGTGTTGATGCAATCCTAGGAACCCTTGCGGTTTCTGTTCGTCCATCTTGATACTGTTCCCTTTCATGTTGCAACTGCCAGGTTTAGCTATTTAGGTGTGCTATGCTGCTTAAACTCTGTGACCTCATGGAGTACTCCCTTATGAGCTTGGAGAAGAAAGAATTTTCTCTTTCCAGTAATTTCGTGGGTCTGTCGAACTCTGCTATTCTTCCTGTTCGATCAAAGAATGAAAGGAGCTGTTCAGCATCAATCCTAACATGGAAATGTTTAAGACGAGAGAGAATGGGTGTTTACAGATTCCTTACCATCACTAAGAACCAAAACAAGGTCGCTGTCTATGACGGTATGATTCTGTGAGCTATCGTCACCACGGTGCGGTTCTTGAATTCTTGGCTAATGATCTTTTGGATAATGCCGTCAGTAGCAGAATCCACTGACGCCGTTGCTTCATCGAGTACAAGTATACTGCTTTTCTTCAGCAAGGCTCTTCCAAGACAGAATAACTGCCTTTGGCCCACACTCCAGTTTTCTCCATTCTCCACAACTGTGAAGAAAAATGTGATTAGTAGATTTACCATGACAAAACTTGCCACTTTGTATGAAGGATGTGATTAATGGATCAGACCTGTGGAATCTAACTTTTCCTCCTTTCCTCTGACAATATCACCAAGTTGACATTTCTCTAAAGCCTGTAAAATCATAAAGTCTGTTATAATGAAATCCGAAGTAGATCCAACCCAGAGGAATGCATGAATTTGTGTTTATAGAGCTTCTCAGAGAGAAAATTTGTAGGTTAGTGCAAATTGATGAAGCTGCTTGTAATCCACTTTACTTGGTGTGGCAAAATCTATCTACTTTTCAAATTGTGTCAATGAAATTAATCAGGTAGAATGTGATTGTGTGACTGTACATATGTGCTTTTTCCATAACTTTGGACTTGGATGATGAGATCTTCTCATGCTAAATAATCTTAATTACCGAATTCTTCTTTGTACTTAAAGTCACCTATGAGGCAAAGCTTTTGGGAAATAAGTCTTACCTCCCATAATTCTCTTTCAGAGTATTGCTCCAATGGATCGAGGTTCCCTCTTACTGTTCCTTCGAACATTGTAGGGTCCTGCGGAATGATGCTGAGTCTTGATCTAAGGTCATGAAGGCCTATTTTTGATATGTCTACATCATCAATGATAATGCTTCCTTCTCTGGGTTCAACTATCCTAAAGATGGCCTGTATTAGAGTTGATTTTCCACTCCCTGTCCTTCCTACAACACCAATTTTCCTCCTGCCTGGAAACGTACAGGTGATGTTTTTGAGGACAGAAGGGAGATGTTCAGCATATCGGATCTGCAAGAATAAACTTGTCAGTGAGTCCAAGACATCTCGTGGGCATTCCAGAGAATGAGAGTGAGATCGATAGCAATTATAGAGAATTTATCCATAGGTGATGCAGAATATTCCAGAATAGTGTTCGGATATAGGAATTCGGAATTTGATTCTTAGCTTACCTGCAAGTTTCTGAAGCAGATCTTTCCAGTTTCCGGCCAGTGTGTTGGAGGTCTGCTGTCTTCTATCAAAAGAGCTGCTTCACTTGCTAAGTTTGAGTACTGAACTATTCTCTCGAATGAGATCATTTTGTTCTCAGCATTGCATATATTCCAAATAACAGAAGCTTGAAGTACATTCAAGTAAATTGCGTATGTAACAGCCAACCCTGCTATGCCTGCAAAACAAAATTTATTATCTTTCAAGTGTTTCCTGTATATATCCTGTTCTAATATGTCATTCATACTAGACTGTGCTCAAATTTGGTACAGAGGATTTTATGCTAGCTGTCAGACTATTATTCAGTTTGTGATTTACTTGTTATGTACTGTTGATTCTAGCAGAAGTCTGATATTGTTCGAATAAAAACGAAACGTGTGTGATATGCATGACATGTACTATTTATAATCTTGCTGTAGTGAGATATTCCGAGAAAATTTGCATGACTTACTTGGATTGATAATTCCTTCTGGGAGGGATACCAGCAAAACCAATGAAAAGGCAAAGACAAAGTTAGACAAAAGATTAGGCGAAATGAAAGCCATTCCATTGCCGACATATTATGAAACCATGGCCTTGAGTGGTTGTCTACAAGCCCTAGATTTCCATCACTGAATCGATCTTCCTGGTCAAAAGCACGAATTGTTGCTGCTCCTGCTAGTGATTCTGCAAAGTGGTGTAGAATTGGAGATCGTTGAATCCCCGATAAGCGGGCTAGCTCTCTGGCTGTTGGAATGTAGTATTGCTGAAACGAAGAAAGCAGAATTTTTCATTTTAAAGTATGGCCATCGCCAACACCATTTCCTGTAGGAAATGACGATATCTAGCGTTTGAAATCCTATAAATACGTGGACTATCGTATTGCCGGTATGCTTCACATGCTCCCAACAATCTGTCCTAAGAAGAATTTATGGAGTTACCTGGTACCATATACATACTGCAGTCACTGGGATGAAGATCACAAATACTTGCCATGCTACCTGCGACATCACTGCAACTGTGCCTAGAAGCATTATTATGGAGAAAGCAGACCAACCTAATCTCCCTGGAATTTCCATGTCTAGCACACTCTGATCAGTAGATGCCTGCATACATTATGGTTCAATGCCATCACACCAACATCAGTCTTTGTACCTGTTACACTATCGGGTGTAGCTCAATAATATTCGCATGTGTAGAATTTATGATACGATGGCATGTTAAAAGGCGTTGGAGTTGTGGGAAGTTATTGAGCAATTCAAAATAATCTATTCTATTTGATCAGGATCGAAGTGATTTAATCTCTCTTTTAGTTGTTTCTGTAGAGCTGTTGTTAAATTTTGAAATGTTGAAGAAATTGTCTTGAATGCTTGATAGGGTTCATGTAGAACCCCCAGTCAGGGAGTGGACACTACCTAACCCTGCTGAAGATTTGGTATATATGTTAAGTTTTTAAAAAGCAAATCTTTTGGAAAAACAGGTTTCATTTGTTCAGATTTCTATTGACACAGGCAATACTATTTCACTCCGAGTACCGGTGTAGGTAATATTTGACAGTTGCAGATGAGCAGATACATGTTCTTAAGTGACATTTTAACTGCTCATGTCTGATTTTGCGGTTGCTTATACGCTTGATATATCTGCTTCTCAAGAAACTGAAAGGATGATGTGAAAAAAAGTAATAATGATGCTTGCTATCACCCTTGATGTTCATGTATAAGGACAAACTTAAGACTTGAAATGCAGGAGCACTATGTTGCTCACCCGGTTTAAGATCCTTCCAGTTGGGGTTGAGTCGAAAAATGCCATCGGAGCCCGCATTACACTGCGAAGCATTTTTGTGAATAGCGTCTCTGCTGTCCATAATCCTGCTACTGCAACAAGCATTGCTCGAAGAAGTACGCAGAGTGCACTTCCAACAGCAAGCAGTACGTAAACAAGCAGGATGATATCCAATTTATACACTGGCTCAGCATCACTTGTTGGAGGGAAAACCCATGCCATCCAGTAGTTACTGGCTACTTGAAGTATCTGAAATGAGCACTGAGCCATGAGAATTATCGGGATTAGTGCTCCGCCCTTCACCGTTGTTATGTACGACCAGTAAACTTCTTTCCAATGCTCCCTTTTTCTCGCTCTTCATCTTGCACCAGTCTCCCTTCCTTCTCTGATATCTCCAAGGATAGATCATGCTCAGAGTCATACTTTCTAGGTGGAAGTTCATCTGTAGGATCGAAGTCTTTGTTGGATTCACCATTAGCTGTCGGGTCTTGAGTTGTTCTGCTTGAACTTTCCACTGTCAGTATTGACTCGAGGGCTTCGCTATGAGCACCCACCAACACTTCAAATCCTATGTTTTGTTTCAAGAGATCTTCAAATTTACCAGCCTGTGCTATTCTTCCATCCCGCATCACCTGTTGACGTCAGATCGACAGTGGCATAGTCAACATATGAGCTTAGACGTCGGTTAACTGAAGCAAAATTTCAGTACCATGATATCTGTTCTTTCTGAACATTCACTATGGTCAAATGGAGAATCGCTTTTTGTGAAGTTTACTTACCAGAATGAGGTCTGCTGCTGGAAGAAATTCGACTTGGTGGGTCACATAGAGTATTGTCTTGTCTTTAAGCATTCCCATCAGGCAATCCTACAGGGAATGAACTCAGAATGCAAATTTTGGTGGTAAAGCATGGGAGACGTCACACTAGGATCTGAATTTTTATATCCGTCATCGTATCGTTATTCTTGCTAGAGAGTTTTAAAACTTACTGCAAAGAGTTGTGCGCCTGTATGAGCATCCACTGCACTGAAAGGATCATCGAGCAGATATATATCAGCATCTTGGTAAACTGCGCGTGCAATTTGTATCCTTTGCTTTTGCCCTCCACTCATATTTATGCCTCTTTCTCCAATCTCCGTGAGATCGCCTGCAGGGAACAGCTCGAAATCCTTAACCATAGCACATGACTTGACTGTTCGGTCATACTTTTCGGGATCATAGGGATTTCCAAATAGAATGTTGTCCTTTATATTCCCTGTCAGTATCCAAGGAGACTGTGGAACGTAAGCTTTTGTACCACTGATTTTCACTTGGCCGGCGAGCTTCTCTATTTCTCCTAGGACGCATGACAGAAGGCTCGACTTCCCTGATCCTACCGTCCCACAGATCGCCACTTTCATGCCCCTCTTAACTTTTAACTCGATCTTGCTCAGAGTCGGTGGAATCAGGTCAGGATTCCAGCTGAATGTTGCATTAATAATCTCTATATCAAACTGTGCTTGATTCTTTGGAACGTATTCGATTGCATCCTGTTGGATTTCATCTTCTTGCAGGTAAGAAGCGACTCTGTCTGCTGAAACTTTACCCTGTGCAATTACATTAAGCAAGTCCGGCAGACCAAATATGGGATCTTGTAACATTCGGAAAGTGGCCAGGGCTGCTAAAACTCTTCCGGCAGTAAGTTCAATGCCCATTAGCATACACGCACCAAAAGTCACAATGGAGATGAATGCTGGGGAACCCCAGAAGATGAAACCTGATAGCGCTCCCAGTCGTAGCGACTTCCATAACCACTCATACTCTATTTTCCTCAAGCTCTCTAATTTGTTAAGGAACTGATTGTCCCAAGCTTGAAGTTTTATGGTTTTCATGTTTCGAAGAACCTCCGACGTGGATTTCATCCTTCTGTCTTTAGCTTCCATGATCTTGGACTGGTACCTTTTCTGAGTTCTTGTTAGAGGTATATTGCAAGCCATAACAGTCGCTGTTGCCGCTACCGCAGCGACATACCCTAAGCCTAAATTAGTATGCAAAATGTACGTGGCTAAGGAGATCTGTATGGGTAGCATCCATATAACGTTTAAGTACCACATTACATCTGTGATTCTCTGGATATCCACGCTCATAAGGTTGATGATCTCTCCACTGGTGCAACTTTGGCGAGATTGGCTCGAGAGAACTAGTCCCTTCTTGTATATATGAGATATCAAAGCAGCTCTAAGCCAAAGGCCTAACTGGCGTGCTCCAAAAATCCACTGCCTCTGTGCTATAGTCTCAACCATTTTGGCACCTAGAAAGGCCAATGCTAGAAGATAGCCGCTCTCCAAGCTCCTGCTTTTCTTGTCAGTTAGGAAATTGACGAAGTCATCTATGAGGTATGGGCCAACATATGATGCTCCAGCACTTGTTACTGCGAAAAGTGCATTGATCGCGGCTTTCTTTCTGATGAAAAAGAAGATTGCCTTGTAGATGGATGGATTTTTGGCTCCGTCTTTATCCTTGACTTGCTTTAGGCGGTCACTGAAAGATCGAGAAAGATATGCGGCAGAGTCCTTGATGTCTATATCGGGCACGTCATTTTGCTCGAGGGGTTTCTTGAACCCCACGGCGAATAACGGGTTTAGCCATGAGAAGGTAATGAGTTGCAAGAGGGTAGCTTTCCCGTATGGAGAGTCCCTTCTGGATTCTGCATGTTTCTCGATTTTCTCGGTAAGAAGCGGTTCCCTCACGCCATTGGCATTGGAGAAGACGATGCCTGTCTTCCCGCGAATGGAAATGCTGAACAGTCCCATGGATGCTAGCAGACACATGAAGTTCATGAAGTCTTGCGTCCTTAAGCGGCCGCGGTACGTCATTACATAGTTGATGTCGAGAGTTGTGCAAAAAATAGACAAGAGGAAGTTGCACATCCACCATGCCCTTAGAATCCATGGGAACGTCACATATTTCTTTCCTGGTATCTTGTACAGTCCAATGAGTGTAGCTGCCCAGGATATTACTTGCATGATCTCGGATGAAAACGCTTGAGTCTTAGAACGACACATCGTGTCATTGCCATATGCCGACATCAATAGCATTAAAAGATGTGTCCCCAGTACTACAGCTGTGCAGACAATGCTGGATTTGTATGTTATGCTGGATTTCTTTACAATCAGGTGTCTGTCCATTGGCTGATCCGCTGGCTGATCTGCAGCGTTGCTCCTTCTCCCCAGAAAGCACGCTAATTTCGTCAGGGCAACTAGCAGCAGGATTCCAAGGAAGCAGAGTTGAAAACTGATGCTGACTTGCTCCCTCAGGCAAGGCGAGTTCATCTTCGGCCATGCTCTCCAAAGCCCCTGAAGAATCTGCAACTCTGTTTTGCAATGAAACACAGGGTCAAGCTCACATTCAGGTGAGAACTTCATTGGTATGCTATCATAGACTCTGCTAAATTAGCAAATGGAAGTGCTCTATGTTTCATCAAAATGGAACTGGTTATGCTAGTTCCACCATTATTATGTTCCCGCTTCTGTGGACTAATCGACAGTCCTATGCTGCGGTCGGAATTCACGTACATAATAACAAAATGGCGGATGTAGAGCGTAGTTCGTGCCTTCTAAAGACGCGGAACAGTAAATTTTCCCAATTTTGCCTTTCGCTGCAGTGTGTTTGCAGTTGTAAAGACAATACAAGCATTCAAAAAAGGACTGTTCTATTAGTCAGCATATCTATATCATGGCAGGCTTTTCTCCAGGAAGCACTTGAATTGAGAGGATACAATGCGCAGATGTATTTATCGTTCGTCGGCAATAAATCGATAACGTTTTCTTCGCCCTTTCTTTTCGATTTTTCCATTTGTTTGGGCATTGCTTTGTTATACACATATACATACGTTGAAAAGAACTACTTGCTCTCATCCGCAGACAGGCATGGTGGCAATACAATAACATGCCTAGCGGCCTGTCCAAAACTTACTGTCCTAGAGCAAACCCTCCTGTGTACAAAAACTTGTAGACATGACTGATGTACCACCAAACCTGACCTGGAAAATTCAACTTCAAGGGCTGGAGGCTTACCGCGAGACCCGGGTTCGATCCCTAGGACAACCATCCAGGCTCGTGCACGCGAGAAACCGCCGAGTGACCAAACCAAAAAAATGCAGCGAGAGAAGAAAATCACCGAATTCCGCCTCTCCCAAGACAAAACCATGTATGTTCGTGCGATTCCTCAGAGCCGACCCTGCTTGTGTTGCTTACTGTACAAAATTTGAGGTGGTCTGTGCTGTGCAGATGTTGCCTTGTGTGGAGAATCGGATCGCAACCGCTTGGCAAAACTCGCTCGTCTTAATGACGCTACCTAAAATTCGAATGTGCCGAAAATTTACATGATCATTAATGAATTACTAACGTTAGTTTCCAAGTGCAATCCAGTATTCCAAAATTTTCTCTTGCCTTGTGGTGCAATGTTGCAAAAGATAGGGATACATGCCTCGGATTTGAAGTTTTAAAATTTATCATAAAAATGCAATTCAGTTCTAAAACTTTAAAAAATGCAATTAAATCCTAAAACTTGTCAAATTAATGAAATCAAGTCATTCTATTGATTTGATTGCACTTTCATCATAACTTTTAAGACTTAATTGCACTTTTTGAAAACTTTAAGACGTAATTGCACCTTTGCGATAAATTTTAGAACTTCTGGTGTACTTATCCATAAAATATATTATAACGATTCCTAAGAACGATGGTTACCCAAAAATAGGGTTAATCCCTAAAAAATCCGTAATTTTAAGTCGAATCTCATTTCTACCCCGAATCTTGGGACTAAAGCACAATTGGGATATTTTTTTTGGAGAGAAAACAATGTGAGGGGAAAATTAGGTTTTTCCAAGAAAAGATGCCCCAAAAATAGGTGGTCCACGTTCGTCCAAATCTTGGTCTGGGCCACAATCGGCAATTCCATAATCATTTCTCTCACGGAAGTCGAAACACTGATGAAGTTGACAACGCATTTGCATCAGCAGGTGCATGTGAATCGAATGGATCTCAGCCGTCAGATGGCGTAAATCTGACATGGATCCCCGTAAATTGACGGTTGAGATTTATTGGTTTCCGTGTCTCCATCGCATGCGATAATTTTGTCGGAGCATGTGAATGGTAGTTCGCTTTTCCAAAATAAGATTTTGGTAGCAAAATAATAATAATAATAATTATTATTATTATTATTATTATTATTATTATAATCAAAGCTGATGCAAATTGACGTCATGGTCTCTTCCAAAGTTGCACCCATAACTTGGAAATTTCAGGCTAAAGGGAGGTCCATTTCGACGTCACTTTTGGCCATGGTAACAATTACAAATTATGATACCAAACTTATATTTAAACTTCAATTTGCGACGTCCCGCCGCCTCGAAAATCCACAGTCATTCGGGCGCTCAAAAGCCATTCTAACTCTTGGCTGTTCAAGAGCAGCTATATCTCTAGTGCCAAGAACCCTAGGTTGTCAGATTCGTCGCAAGCCAGCCAAGCGAAGTTAAACTTGATTCTAAGTATAACTCGATAGTTCTTGCTAACCTGACAATACTGTCGATTATTTCTAACTATACGATCTCTCGTGTGCTTTAAGGAAAACAGGCGGTAATGATATATAAATATATGATTGAGATTGTACCGATCAAAAGCATTTTCCTTAACTTGATAGCCGGATTGCTTATGATGCACAACAAAACCACACAAGCATGCAAATGAAATAAAAAAAGACTATGTGCAAACACAAACGCAAGAACGTGTGCGTGCGTCACAAGGATCCTCTCCTCCGCACGGCGTCTCGGCCAGTTCCCCGCTGCTGAGGCATACGAGAGCAAGGTGAGCACTGGGATGATCGGGGCACGTCGAGACACCGCGCGAGAACGTCGAGGGAGACGGAGGATCCTTTGGGGGGGTGGGGTGGGGTGTGGGGTTGTCCGCATGAATCCTTCTCTCTGCGGACGCTACACGGGGACGTGCATGAATTCAACCCGAAACACTAATTTTCTGTTGTGGGCGTGTATTTTTATTTCATTTGAAGAACACGTACTTTGCTTTAAGACAAAACCACACATCGTGCACGTAATTTTTGCTTACTTGCTTCAGCTGCGCTGCTAACGCTAAGGCTCGACATGTCTCGCGGCAGCACCACCATCCTTTCCTTCTTCCAGAAGAGAGCTGAGCTTATTGCCCTCTCTCTCTCTCTCTCCCTCTCAAACACTCTTTCTCTCCAGTGCGCCAAGCTTCTGCAATATAGGCCCTGGACTTAGCTGGCCTTCAAAATCATGGCAGACTCCATTTTTCTGGGAAACGTGACAAAGTGGAGGCCACGGGGAGAGAGAGAGATATCTAAAAGGGATTTTGAGAGGACAGCAATGTGTTTGTCCCTGACGAGCTTTGCGTTTGTGGGGGGAGAGAGAGAGAGGGGGGTCAATTCTTTCTTCTATCTACTTTTTTTTTTCTTCTTTTGTCTTGTTCTTTCCTGGTAAAATTTTTTTTAATCGAAAAATAAACAAATAAATTTGAAAGATAAATCAACTTGGTAGAATATTCCACCACAAAGATAGATTTATCATGACGTCAAAGCCCAAATGACGGCCAGTCACTAAAGCTTGCATCAATGATGAGCACACGTCGAGATATGCTTCTCCACTTTTGGCTTTGCCAAAAAGCGGTCTGCACCTTCGTTCGGCGTTCTCAACACCATCATCGAAAAGAGATAACAACAACACCAACAAATTAAAAAGAAAAAAAAATACTGCAAAAGCAATACAAAGGAGCCGTGCAAAGAAGATACCAGCTGATCACAAAATTACCTTTTGGTAAATCGACTGTAAAAGCAGTACGAATGAGTCACACATGACTATAGGGAGCAAGCACCGGAACCGAAGCAAGCAAGTAAATTCGGAATAGCTGAATCTTTCAAGAGGCTCACGCCTCGAACTTCTAAGCTCATCGGGTAAAACTCTTCGCAAGGAAGAAGTCGACGGGAATGTCCGAAGTCAACGAAAAAAAAAAACTTCAAGAGGAAGTCGAGGATACGAGAAATAAAACTAAAATCGATATTACAGTGTGATAATATAATGGTGAAATATTACGCATAAGATCGGAGATGAGCCCAGTCATAATTGCTAAATATTTTTTTATCATTCATAACACTTGTAATTGATATTGCACCGTTATACTATTAGACTATCAACCTCTCAAATTCCTTTTGGGTTTGAGGCCTTTGTCCTGTTCTATTTATAAGCAATTTTATTAGGTGCATGATGTACTTGGGACGAATCTTGTCTACCCTTATCTCTCCATTACGCAATCCTCCACTAAGCAATAAAGCAAGGCTAAAACAATTCCCAATCTCAATGATTTTTCGAAAATAAAATAAAAAAGTTTGATGAATATTCATATCGCCAATTTAGATCTAAGTATCTATTAACCTACAGTCATTTTTTTTTCACTTTCTTAAGAGATTTCCTTTTCTAAAATTAATTCAAATCTTTAAATAAATTTTCTGTGCATGCCTTTCTATTTTTCTTTTTGGCCCATTTTTTAACCCGCATTGGCATATATGCATGTATGAGTGACCTATTAATGAAATCGACATAATAGGGAAGGCAATCGTTACTGAAAATATTTTTCTTTTCGCACAATATCTTGCCATCATCGAGTTAAGATTCTGATGTACAAATAAGATTGTTGAGCATAAAGCTTGTTTACTAGGAGCAAGGGCGGCCATGAGTATAAAAGATTAAGGATCTTTCAGTATTCGGGGGTTCGGACTCGATGGTCTGATGGTACGCCATGTTAAAAGGGTTTAATAGACCACATAGATAAAAGTATTTCCAGCTTTGGTGGTGTATATCTCCTAGATGGGTCCAAAAATTTGAGTTTAATTAATAAATTATGTTATGATGGTTGATTCTTGGGATTGGAAAAAAAAATAACCTGCAAGAGTATAAAACAGGCTTAGGAAAAAATAACAATAATAAAAAAAGAAAAGAATATACCACTTATCTCATGGCTCGGTCAAGCATCTGTCTATTTCTGAGAACTTGCAATGCAGCCCGTAATGTTGGTGTTTTGTGGTCAGAATGGGTTTGGATCTTGTGAACTCTTTTGTCATTCATGCATCTTATTTTTGAAATGAGCGTGCAATTATTTACTCTAAGAAATTTGAATCTTCCTCGAATAGATGCTACAAGTAGACAAGCATATGCGACAAAGAGAATTGTATAATTTCTATACATACTCTGTAATGAAGAGTACATGAGTTATTTATAGTCTTTAAACGGTGACCATCTAATGTAGCAAGATGTTACGATACGAATTATGATTAATCAAAAATATGCACAATCCCAAAATAAATATATATACAAGACTGCATTGTGAAATTGAATTCATGCGTATAAAATATTGTATCCTGATATTATGTTAGAGTCTTAGTGTGCGACTGTTTAATTTAGAAGATATTAAATTATTAGTCCCACTCATCGGTGGCCCAGTTGGTAGGTAGGCTTAGGACTGTGCATTCACAAGTGCTAAGTCTTTGATTCAAACTCCCTGCTGGACATCGGTGATTTAAGTGGAGGGTCGTGAAGGTGGGTTGTTGCGCTAGCCCCTCAAGGACTAGTCGTGCTTCACCGCTAGTTTGAGCGCAAGCTCGCCAGCCACGCGAACACGTTAGTTGTCAACGCGCGGACACCTCAGTTTTCAAATATATATATATATATTAGGAGACTGATGGAAAGCTATTTTATATCTTAACTTACCTTTTAGTGTCCTTTTGTATATGTGGCATTTTCAAGAAATCTTCGAGGAAATGAGCACGTTGAATTTTCCTTTCTTAATAGTGAGAAGCGATTTGCAAGTTCGTACACGAAACCTTGATGACATACACATTCGATAGAAGATGATGACAATCATACTAATAATAATTGTAATCGTAATATAATATTTGCAATAAGGTATGTTTATCCTTAAGAAATAGACTAGGTGTTTCCACGAAATTACTCATACATCTCACAATTAGGTTCAATTAGGCAACCTTATCCGATGCTTTACTTGTTCTACCGAACAATTTACCTACCATTCATTGATTATTCTCTCGAATATGTTGATTATGCTTATCAACATAGATATTGTTCTTCCTTACCAAAAAAAAACATAGATATTGTTCTCACAAACAACTTACGTGCAAATGGAAAAATATTAGGAATATTGTTTAATTAGTCCTAAACCTATTATACGGAAGTCAATTCAGTAATATACATATCCAATTTCGACAATTTAGCCCTAAATTTTATGCGAAATTTTAATGTGATCTTTCCAGGCCAATTTTCGTCGGAAATTACTAACAGAGATAACTGAAAAATTAGCCGAAAAGACTACATTGAAGTTTCATGTAAATATGTATAACTAAATTGACAAAACTGAAAATATTATGATTAAATTGACATATTCGTGCAATAAGTGTGAATTGACTGGATAATTTTCTCTAAAATATTCAAGAAAAATTGTCAAAAAAGTCCTAAACCTATTGTACTTTTGTCAATTTAGTCCTAAACCTTTTCTATTTGCGCCAATTCAGTCCTAAACCTTTTTTTCTCATTGATTCAATCCTAAACCTTTTATAATTATGCCAATTCATTCCTTCGGTGAATTTTCGCCGACCGTCATTGATGTGGGCACTGGCCTGCTAGCGACCTAATATTTTAATTTTTTTTAATTTTTATTTTTTTTTAATTTTTAATATTCTTTTCTTTTCTTGTCCTCCCATCTGCTTCGGCGACAGACCAGAGGACGACCAGCGAGGCTCGCTAGCCTCACCATGGGCGGGCCAGGCCCCACCTCACCGTGGTCGAGTGAGGCCGAGCCTCACGATGGTGGAGCGAGGCTCGCCTCGTCGGCTCGACCTAGCCGATCTGCCTCACAACGGCCATGCAAGGCTCGCCTCACTAGCTCGACCCTGGCGAGGCTCAGCCTTGCCCAAATCTGGCCTCGCAACAATCAGACAAGGCTCACCTCATCGGCTTGACCTCGACGAGGCTCAGCTTCACCCAGATCTGGCCTCACAATAGTCGCCACGAGGCTCGGCCTCACCTAACCATGGTGAGCCTCGCGATGGTCTCGCCCAGATCTGGTCTCGCTCACCAGCCTAGATCTAAGCAAGGTCGAGCCGACAAGGCGAGCCTCGCCCAAACCGTCGCGAGGGTCGACCTCGTCCAGCCATCATGAGGCCGGCGAGTCTCGCAACAGTTTCGCCCAAATCTGGACTGGCAAGGCGAGCCTCACCCGGCCATCACGAGGCTTGGCCTGTCCAGCCACACTAAGGTCGGGGCCTTGCCCGGCCATGGCGAAGCCGGCGAGCCTTGCCAATCGTCCTTTGTTCATCGTTAGAGTAGAGGATGATGGGAGGAGAAAAAAAAGAAAAGAAAAAAATATATTTTAAAAAATATTAAAATTCAAAAAATATTAAAATATTAGGTTGTCGACCGGCTGGCGTCCATGTCAGCGCACTCATTCGTTGCGATGATTGTAAAATTAAAAGATTTAAGATTAAATTGGTAAAAGTTTAATAGGTTTATGAATTTTTTTGATAATTTTTCCTAAATATTCGTAACCCACTCATTCGTTGCGATGATTGTTGAGGCAAGAGGCCCTTGAGAAGAAACCTTTCTTCTATTGCAATTGAACCCTTGTCCGTGTTAGGCTTGACCTAACCTGTGGGGTCCTCATTTACATCTTTCAATCAATGGATCATTGTGTTCTATATTCTCTAGGCCATTAAATTTGACTTCCAAGTAGGCTCGCACGTGATACCTCCGGTGCGATTTCCTAATATTTGTTCTATATCTGTCGTTTTTTTTTTCCCCCTTTCTTTCTAAACCTCATCTAATCAAGCAGTCGTGTCACTGCCAATTCAAATTCAGACATGACGAGCTCGTTTTCGGAACAATATGACGATGATTATAAGCATGCTTTCTTGGACACCAAGTTCTTGCAACTCATCAGTAATCAGGCAGTCATGTCACTACCAAATTCAGACATGACATATGATAGTGATTATCATCATGCTTTCTTGGACACCAAGTTATTGCAACTCGTGAGTAACTTTTGCGAGTTTTGTCAGGTAGACCACATATTAAACAACGCAATGAGAATTTGTTGTCCTTTCAAATGGATTGGTTCTTCTTCGAACATATACAAACAGCACTTTAAAATCAAAACTTTCCTTAACGAATATTCCTGCAACACTCGTTTAAATATATTTTGAGATTGCTTGATATAACTTCTCCATATCTATTTCAACCGCGGAAAGAAATATTGTAATTTTCATAAGGTGTTTTACAAATACTTCACAGGCTCACGGCTGTATCTATTTCAAAGTTACAACAGTTAATTACAATGTTCGGAAAATTGTCTCATCCAATTTTGAGATGATGGGTACCTAAACATAAAAGTCATGGCACTTCACAACAGGACAATCTTCAGTTATAGCAAACGATTTTCGTTGCGTGATGAACACTAAGATCATGGGATTTCTTCAATGCGCTTGCGAGTCGACCCTCCAAATCCAACCTCCGACGGCCAAGAACCCAAAAGAGTGAAAGTCCTCCGTCTTCCCCAACACATGTGGGGTTCCGAGTGGCACCCGCACGACGGGACGGCTCTTTTAGTCGTCGCTACCGAAGCTCAGCTTGTCATTCACCATGTCGGTTTCGACGAAGGTGCGTTCGTGGTAGACCAAAATCTTAATGTCCCAATCCTTAATGTTTTTAACCGGTTCCTGTCGCATTGACGCCGACGTTTTGCTACCAGCACCACCCAACATCCACTGGTCAAACCAAGATGTTTCGAAACGTGCAGTCGTTCTTTCAGTTTTGCTTGTTTTGGGTTGGATAGTGAAATTCGTGGGAGAATCTAGAATAAGCATATCGAGAAGATCTTCTTGTACAGTGGTGAAATAAGGCGGAAGCTGATGGATGTTTTAATTCGAATCTGATCCGAGAGAATTAAATTACCAGATCCAACATATTGAAATAAGGCGGAAGCGCACGATCTCTGCCGGGCATCAACGAGGCCCGGCAAGGGCCGACGGAGGGAAAAAAAAAAAGAAAAAATGTAAAGAAAGAAGATGGAAGAAAATAAAAAAGGAAAAAATAGAAACATAATTAAAAAAAATATCAACATATTAAAAATGTCCACGTCAATGCAAACTGTGCCACGTAAGACAGTTGGGGTCCACGTCAGAATTTTAGATCAAAATTAGCCGGATATGCATAATTGGCAATACATGAAAATGTTTAGGGCTTAATTGATAAAATTAAGAGATTTAAGACTAAATTGACAAAAATATAATAAGTTTAAGACTTTTTGGATAATTTTTTGAAACTTCTTTTGTGGGGTTACAGACGGTTAAAAGCAAAAATCACCTTTTTAAATTGTATATATGCCATGAACCCACATTGAAATCGGCATCACCGAAGTATCTTGCACATGAAATACAGTCCAATTTGGACTTGGAAACGAAGCCAAATCCAAGAGTCCAAGACGTCCCGTACTTTCCTATTCGGACTTTCACATGCTTTAATTCGGATCGGATCTCGAACATCACGCTAAAAACTTGAGACATATTTTAACAGATGCTTTGCTTATAAAACTAAGGCTTTATTTGGAAGAATGGAGAGGAAACAGATATAAAGTGGGTGGAGAAAATTTCAAGATTTTCCAATTACATATTGGTAAAATTTTGCTATTCATTCGTAAATTTTCGAATTGATTTCCCTTTCGTAGGTCAAATTTCTAGACTTGACAATTATGATCTTGTTGTGACACTATCCTTATTGCTCGAGTACTACGTAACTTAGCTAGATTCTCATTATAAAAGGCTTAATGTCGTGAAATCCAAAGATTTAAGTAACTTTTCAGAATTCGCAAAGAGTATAATAGTATGCAGGTATCATGGTATGTTTAGCTTATTTGACCTAAGCTTGTGCCAATCTTGTGGGCACTGACTTCAAGAAAGTGAAAGCTGACTAGTCTTCAGGCTGCGCTTGTATTATCAAAATTGAGTAATTTGAAAAATATTTTCTAAAAAATAATCACTTATATTGCTATAAAAAATGAATGAATATAATTTTTTTCATCGTCCATGCAATATTGAGACATAAATTGTTGTTCATAATGAAAATTATTTTTTCTTGGCTAAGTATTTTGAGCAATATAAGCCATTATTTTTAGAATAATATTTTTCATAATATTCATTTTCTATGAAACCAGTAGAATCCTAGACGATGGAATTCAAAGTTCAATATTAGCCCTTGAAAGGAAGGACAAAACCCTAATGCCAAGAGGCCGATAATGGCTTTTAGTGATATAATCGTGCTTTCTAAGAAAGTGAAACTTGTCTTTCCATCAATCTTCTCCTATATTGGATATATTGAAAGTACGTTGACTCAACTATTTATCCAATCGATAAGATGAATTTACTGCAAATCATATAGATTATCTATCAAAAAGCGTGGATAGTTTTCAGCTTCATATAACCTAATCTATAAAGACCGACACCATTATAAGTATCGATCATGTGGGTCTCACTGAGGGCCGATACATTCAATGAATGTGGTGGCGTTGATCTATACAGATCAAGTCTATGTAATATTTTTTTTTGTCGGTGCTATTATTTCCTCCACTCACTCTAATTTTGGCACCAAGTAAAGCTAGCCGCCAATGAGATTTTTCTTTAAGGGATTGGACATTGACTAGAAGACTTAAAAATCAATGGGTTTTATGACGATGCATATCATTCTTGAGGGATTGAACTTGGGCGTTCATGCACTTCATGATTGATTAGCTAGATTGTCAGGCGGCTTGAAATTTCAAATTTCACTCTCCGATTGGAAGATTGGAAGGTTAGCTATACTAACCTGTAATGATAATGGAGCGTTAAAAGGAATACCCAAACACAATCACGTGCTTTCGAGCTCCGAAATACATCAGCATACCAAGTAAACAAGTGCCCAAGCATAATATTTTCGGCAAAATCGTCGAAAAGGTCCTAAACCTATTGCACTCCTGCCAATTCAGTCATAAACATTTTAATTTTACTAATTCAGTGCTAGACATTTTATGCTTATTCTAATTTAATCCTAAACCTTTTGCATTTGTGTCAATTCAGTCAATCTACGCAAGTTTGGCCGACTAGCATTGACATAGACAATTTTCATAATATTTTAATATTTTTAAATTATTTTTAAATTTTTATTTTTTTTTCCTTTTCATTTTTCGTTACCTTCCTTCTTCTTCCAGCCGGTCACCATAGGAGGAAGAAGAAATAAAAATAAAAATAAAAATAAAAAATATTTTTAAAAAATAATAAAGTACTATTAAAACTTATTCATATCAGTGTCAGCTTGCTAAAGTTGGACGGATGGACTAAATTGGCAAAAATGAAAAAGTTATAGGAATGAATTGACAAACTTAAAAGGTTTAGAAAATTTTTTGACAATATTTTCTCATTGCCTAATTATTTTAAAAGCGCTTGTCAATAAAATCATTTTAATTGCTTATCAAAAAAAAAAGAGGAACCGCTGTGCATAGTAAAGTTATATTGGTATTATTACGTGGAAAAGCATTTTTGTGTTATGCATACTTTAGGGTCAGAAAGCACCATGTTCTTAGTCTTGAATTAATTTCTTTCTGTCCAAATCTTTTTTTGTTAAAAATGTGGTTACATTTTTCAAATGATAATGCTAGGTGTGACAAGTCTCGAGGCATCCATCCAAGACTCCTATTTTTCTTTTTCTTTTCCTTTTTTTCCTTGTTCTTTTTCTAGGTTTTCCCATTCAACGCGATCATATAATGTGAGAGATATAGTACGAGAAACAACTGACTTTGAGGTGGCCGATGGAATGATATGGGTCGATACGATGATCTCAGCAAAATGCCTCATCTCTTTCGTCATGCTACGGTCTCTCTATCAAATGTTCTTGCCTTATTTTCTTGGAAACCATTGATTTGGTATGATTTGACTCTTGTGCAATGTCGTTTGATGCGCGTATACGTCGGGTACGAAGCGCATGATTCCCAAGAGATATGCCGATTTTGATGTCGGAAATCGGTGTCCCATGAAGCATATGATTCGAAGGTGCGTGATGAAACAATTAACAAAGGTTTTAAGAAAGGAACTAAGAAAAGCTTTGCTAGACATGTTTCGCAATAAGAATGAGAACATGCAATATTACACCGTGAATCCTGCAAGAGCGTGGGAGATGACACGACTATCCTCTTACCTAAAGAACGCAGCTTCTGTTAAAATTCAGCGCATAATCACAACAAAATAAAACGTAACGAGAAAAAGAAATTGAGGCACAAGGTTTCTATCTTGGTGTACGCTTAAATTAGGGTTACGTCCAACAGAGAACTATACTATAATTAGCACATCGCAGCTCTCGTTACATTGCTCAATTACAAGTGAAAATTAGTATATATATAAATAATTATTCATAACCCCAAGCCCAAACTACTAATGAAAAAATATAGACTTAAATACATGCTTTCTTCTTATTGGAGAGCATGAACCACACTTCAACAGTCTCAATCAATTCTTGAGAAGAGTAAAAAAAGAGCACATCCACTATCTAAACATTTCTTTGTTACTATAGTTGGTTCCATATCCAAATTTCACATAATTTCAAATGTATGCCCTAATTTCGAAAATTACTCCAATTAGACGAACAAATGGCTTAAATTCTTAGTGGGCTTTGTAAACTTGACTAGGCGAGATCCCCATGACGTGTGCACGCAAAGCCCTCTTTCCCTTTTCCTTTCCTTTCCTTCTTTCCCTTTTCTTTCCCATTCTCTTTTGGTGCGTGCTCTCCCTTTCGCCTTCATATTTTCGTCCCTCATTTTTTTTTTTTGGGTCGGAATATTTTCATCGCTCTTTTTCAAAAGCCCGTTTTTTGACCAAATCAAAATGAAGGACAAAATATTACGATCAACAATAATCTATTACCGAAATATATATCGCCATCTATATATATATATATATATATATATATATATATATATATATATATATATATAATAAACCAGCAAATTGGTCAAAGGATAAGAGTTCTACAATCCATCACAAGTTTACATACACTTCAACTCAACCAAACCCAACAAATGTCAGTTCAGACATATCCAACTATCTACATTTCTTTGGTACTTTTGTTGGCTCTAAAATTGGACTTCTCAGTTCAAATTTCACATGTCGAATTCGTGCCCTATTTCCAAAGGTTACTACGATCAGATGCAAAAAAAAAAAGGGGCTTAAATCCATACCGGAAATGGATCCCCTGACATAATGTTAGGGGTGACATTATCCAATCCGGGCCATCCAATTCAAAATGGACGGACCGGATTGATCCACATCAACTTTTTAAAAGGGGGGAAAATTTTTGGCGGGAATTTCAAAATTTTGAATTGATCAATCTGAGCCGTCCATTTTTGAATTGGACAGTCCAGATCCCGGCATTGCGAATCGAAGTAAATTAGGTTTCAAGTCCCCGTGACGTGCGCCCTTTCCCTTTCCCTTTCTTATTCTTCTTTCCATTTCTTGCTCTTCTTTCCCCTTTCTTTTTCATTCTCTCTTGGTGCGCGCTCCCCCTTTTGCCTTTATGTTTCTCCACTTAAATAAAGTTTGCATGTGCGTGCATCAGTCTGAGTTATGTCCCTCTCTGGAAATTATGTCACTGCGCAATTTCAAGACAATGCTATCAACCCCCGAAAAAGTGATCAGATCGAGAGATCGGGTGCAGACAAAATCTTGAAGTTGATCAATGATGCCATCAATCGTGTGAAGGGGATGAAGTTGCTTAGAAATTGATCGAGAATTATAAGAAATGACTGATAGAGGTTAGGTTGGAAAAATAGTAAAAAACTGTTTGATTTGTTTTTTTTAAATTATCGAGCTAGATTGATAATGTAGTCAAAAGTATGCTTCATTAAACAACATTAACCATATGACGGCAAAGAAAGAAAGACCCTACATTTACTCACCAGACGAGAGAGAGAGAACCATAATACGTGCATGTATAGTACGGTCTTTCCACAAATAATACAGTATGGCTCTAATCTTGTTGATGTTGTTGTTAGAGTGATTAAATATTAAATCACGCCTTTACTCAATAGCTTAATCTTTTGGAATAGTGGGTAATTATTCTACAAAATCTCATATGGTATCAGAGCAGAAGATCGTGAGTTCAAATCTTTTCAGGGCCCTATTTGCCTCCCCAATGATATATTTCTATGCTTAATACTAGGAAAAAAGATCAGACTAAGTGTGATAATAAGTGTTAAAGTAATTAAATATTAAAGAGAAATTGACAGTGATCCTACAAAATCTCACAGTTGTTAGAGATCAATGATCGCGTTGGGACACCTTAGGTAATTTAAATTAAAGCCATTTAATAGTGGTAAATGTAAAACGTCCATAAAGTTGAGAAGAAAATAGTAATAGTTCCCCAATAAATAGTGCTTAAGTTGACATACATGTTCAAAATATTTTTTGAAAAAATAGCAATAAATAAATAAGCTAAAACTAAGGTAAAAAATAAAGAGAAAAAAAAATGATTGAAGTAATGCTCGCGTAAATTTTCTCCATGAATTTTTGGGAAAATTCCAAATAAGGATATGAAGCGTCTTCATTCTTTTAAATGAGGATCGAAAGTGGACTTTTTTTCAAATAAGGACTTGAAGTACCCTTCATTATTTTAAAGAAGTGCATGACTAATGATATTCTAGTCATTTACTTTTTATTTTTATTTTTATTTTTCTTCTTTCTTTTTCCTCTTTTCTCTCTCCGGGCCATAGGTAGAGGTTGTCGGACTCAAGCAAATGCGATCCTCGCCCGATGTCGGCAAGGCCGCCCTCACCTAAGGCCAACAATGGCTAGGGGAGGGAAGAGAAAAAAAAAAAAAGAAAAGGAAAGGAAAATAGAAAAAGAAAAAAGAAAAAATTTATTAAAAATAAATTACGAAAACACCCTTCAGTCAGGCCATTCTTTGAAACAATAAGGTACTTTAGGCCTTTATTTAAAATAAGCCCTTTTTCAGGCCTTTATTTAAAAAATAATTGCACCTCATATCCTTATTTGGAACTTTTCGTTTATTTTTTAAGGTCAAAGTTGTCACTTTTTTTCTGTTAAAAGAATTGAATGGATATACTTTTTTTTTAAATGCCCAGATCAGACATTTTTTGTCGTTAATTGCTGAGGGTTAAGACAAAATAAACTAATGTGATATTAGACGAGGATTATCAGTGTCAGGATTTGATTCCGCCGCACGAGATTCACGAGCAATTCCCGTCCACGTGAGAGGGAGTTCTTCTGATTGTCGAGAAAAAGAAAATAAAAATTTGAGAGAGAGAGAGAGAGAGAGAGAGAGAGAGAGAGAGATTTTGTGTTTAAAGCGATCGTGCAGAGAATATTAGATCTAATAGGTCCCATATAACTAGAGATAAGAGATAAGATACGTCGCATCTTCTGGCACATCATAAGCATCTTGACACCCAGTTTGTGAGCGAATTATGAGATGCTCAAAAAAAATATTTAAAAAGTACTAAAGGAAAAGTTGAGACTAGAAATTGAGTCTATTAGTATTTGGAAAAGATTCATACCCATGGTTGATTTAATGGTACTTGGGCAAAGTTTAGATCAAAAGTTGTGTCTATTGGTACTTGGAAAAGTTTAGACTAAGACTCCGGTTGTTTAAAAAAATAACTTTTAGAAAAATATTTTTCAAATTTTTTGCATTTATTTCACGGAAAATAGATGAGGTAAAAAAAAAATATCTTCCACCAATGAAAAAGAACACTTTCAAAAGTGGCGAAAATGATTACCTTTTTTTAAGAAGGGGAAAAAAAAAATCTCTCATCTTTCGTCCCTCCACTCCTTCACATTCGGTTCCTTTTATTTTGAATTCTTCATTATCCTCTTTTTATCTCTTATTTTATCTTATCTTATCTCTTTTTCTCTGCCAATCACCGGCATGTGACAAGGCTAAGAGGAGTGCGTGGAGAAAAATCAAATCCGATTTTCTGTACCAAACAGTGAAAAATATTTCTAGTTCATTTTTAGGTTTCAATTAAATATCGAAAAATATTGTCATCTTAGGAAAATGACTTCCTGAAAAATATTTTCTAGAAACATCTCACTTTTCATGAAATGAATGGAGCGTAACTTAATTGGCTAGCGCTGCTGTTGGTATAATAATCGATACATCATAAGTTGGTCCAACCCAGTCCTCTCGTACTAGAATTGGCTCCTTGCAATCTCCTTCTAACCTCAACGGTAGATGGGAACAAAATTGTCTCATGATATTCTAAACCCAACTCAAGTTCCAGTTTGATAAGTGAACAACCTAACCCTTGGGAAAAAACCTAGGGTGTGATGAGTTGACATCGAGATGCCAAATGACTCCGTCAATAAGGGCTCTTTGGAGTCATCGGCCTATTATTCGTAACATAACTTTAATCCTGTTGAGCAAGAGCCTTCCATGCGAGAATCTCGAATCGCAATGGCATGATCAATTTAGTCCAAAAAATTTTGAAGATTTTTCAATATATTTATCCAGTTAATTTTGGTCGAAAATTGCTTATATGGAAGCTGACCGACCCATAGGTGTAGTCGTCGTTGAGGTGGACAATTTTTTTCACAATTTTTATATCTTTTCTTTTCTTTCTTTTTTATTGTTCATCTTCTTGAAAAGGCCTATAGGGGCCATTGGGGGCTCGATAATGCTCAGCGATCCTTGTCGGTCCATAGTGAAAAGAAAAAACAAAAGATAAAAATGTAAAAAAAATTACAAAATTATCAAGGTCAGCGCCGACCGTAATACATAAGATGGTTGGCATTTACATCAATGATTTCCCCTCAAAATTGATCGGAAAGATTATATTGAAAAATTATCAAAATTTTTAAAACTAAATTGAAAAAAATTCAAAAGTTTAAGACTAGATTGGTTTCCATATGATAAGATTAAGACTTTTTGCACGATTTTTTCCATAAATATGTAAAGAAACAAACATACCTCCACCTATAGATGTCCAAGAGTAAGTATTAGATGAGGCACATTTGTATTCACTTAACAACGTCTTCAATAATTGAGCACTGTTAATTTGATCATAAACCTATTAATTTGGATTTGCACTTTGACAATATAGTCCATTTGATAATTTTGACCGAAAATTGCTATCATTAACGCCGATTATCTTACGTGGCACAACCAATGTTGATGTTAACAGATTTTTAGAAATTTTCTAACATTTTATATTCTATATTATCATTTTTTTCTTTTCTTTTAATTTTTATTTACTTTTCCAGCCTTAATGGAAAAAATGAACTTCAAACAATAACGAAATATATTCCAAAAGATTAATTATTTAAAAAATCATCCATATCAGCGTCAATCGTGCCCCGTAAGACGTTCGGTCTCTACAGTAGCGATTTTCTGCAAAAATTATCAAGAAAAATTATATTGCCAAATTGTCATAAAATTTAAATAAAATTGATAAAATTGAAACGTGTACGATTAAATTGGCATATATGGTATAGGTTTTTGGAATTTTTTTGCTAGCTATCCCGCTAGCGGGATAGGGTGGAATTGGTCAAGAACAAATCATTTTTGACAAAAT
>JAGVVM010005929.1:0-24646 GCA_019149425.1 Psidium friedrichsthalianum
GGAAACCCAAAAGTCGCTCCGTAAATAGTACTGCTATATATAATCTTTTTTACTTGTAATTGAGTGATGTAACGAGAGGTGCGATATGTTAATTATAGTATAATCCTCTGCTGGACTAGCCCTAGTTTAAAGGGAACTAAAATAAAATCATGTGTTTCGATTTCTCTTTCTCATATTTACGATTTATTTTTTTGTGATTGTGGACGAATCCTACCATATCCAACCATGACAATCCATTTTGCACAAGCAGATCTTTTTCTCCCCGAGAGGAATGTTCTCCAATTATTCAATGGGGGCTTTTGGAGCATTTCAATTCTTCAATGGGAGCTTCGCCGGTCGGCGGAGACAGCTAAACACTGTTCTTTCCTTTAGGGTATGGGAGTGACCTACCGGCCCGGCCCACGGTTGCCTTCATTATTGGGCTTGTAGCCCACTTGAATGTCCTCCTCTTGCTATCCTTGGATTCAAGTGATGAAGCAGTGTGATATCAGGCCAAGACGAGTTGAGATCAACTCATCATGTATTCAAACCTATGAACCGGCTTAGCGTTATATTGTGAATAAGTGGGCAGACGTGGTTAGCCTCCTGGCCTTGAGAAAGAACCGAAAAAGCTTCTGTGTTTGGACCCTCTGTGAGATATTGATCCCCAAAGATGTGGCTCTGCAAAGTTGGCGAGTTTTTGCAAATTTTAGTTTTACGAACTCAAAGGAAATGTCTGTGTCATGGCCACCCATGATCTGGCTTGATACGTGACATTTGCCACTTGATTTTTATATGTCATATTGTCATTGGACCGGAAATGACTTCACGATATTCACCCCTCTTGGCTTTGATCAGGACAAGTCCTGCACTGTGAATAATGACTATTTACTACTTGCCGCCACCTGCCTTTTCAGTATTCCCTCCCCCAATTTGACGACCAATTAAGTGCCTGAAAATATCTTTGTTCTAGTCATGAGAGGTGCTGTCACTCGTGCTTTTATAGTAAGTGATCAAGTGGTTCGTCACTGGATTGCAGTAGATCTTTTTATCTTAAAGATTTTAAATTCGAGAAATCGCTGCAAAGAACGGTGGAAAAAAATCCACTCGATTGCTTGAATTGAATATACATATCAATTACTTGATGAGATCGCTGGATGTGAGTTCACCACAAACTCTAGGAGGGTCGTCCGTTGGTTTTCCAGATTAAGCAAATACTGGTGACTTCGAGAGGCATGCAGTGATGACAGATTGTGGTTTTGTCCTTCAATTTTTGCAAAAAAAAAAAAAAATTTCCAGTTGAAAAGCTTGTTTGAACGTTCTGGATATTCACATGTGTCCGGGTCAGGCACAACGTGGGCTCCGTCTCTTTCCAACATATCAGCATCAGTTCCTGTGAACTCCATTGACAAATCCTCTCGGTCCTTGAAGACTTCCCAACGGGGCAGTATACATATTTACTAATATTTTTCTCTGGAACATTAAAAAAAATAATTAGTGGGAACAAAGGACAATGGGAAAATTTCAAATAAAGACCTGAAATATCATCATTTTCTCAAATAAGAATTTAAAATGTTTTCAAGAAAAGACTTAAACAAAAGTATTTTTGTCATTTATATATATATATATATATATATATATATATATATATATATTCCTTTCCTTTCGCCGGTGGCTAGTCTCAAGAGATGGCTAGCCACCGGTGAGGGCTAGGTGGCCTCACTAGCCACACAAACATTGCCGGCGAGTCATTTCCCAATGGGAGAGCATACCCATTTAGTACTATTTTTTTTTTCTGGAACAAAAAAAATTAGTGGGGGCAAAGAGCAAGAGTCGTTTAGTCAGGATCATGCTAAACAAGTCATTTCTCTAACATATTGAAAATTCAACCAAGGATAACACTTCAGAAAGTCCCTCCAATCATTTCTTAACATTCTTTTTTTTTTTTGGGGTCCCTAGGAAGATGATGTTGAATATATTCCTAATTTTATTTGACGAACATTATTTAGCAGTCATCATCACACAGGCAGTCCAAGATGTACGAGCGGTCAGATATGAACTGATTGGTTAACTAATTGCCCTTTCCCCCCTCCTCCATCACCGCCTAATTGATGCACGAGATCTTGTTCTTGAATTTGTGATTTTCAAATTAGATTTCCACAATAAGCTCTTTTCAAATTTGGATTTAGATCTTAACTCTTTTCATCAACTTGGGTTGTAATTCATTTCACCCCATTTTGTCGCGAAAAGTATCAAAAAAATCCTAAATCTTTTGCATTTATACTACTTTAGTTATAAACCTTTTAATTAGATTAATTTAACCTGAAACCTTTTTGCATTGGTATTAATTCAATTCATCCTACCAATTTTGGCTGAGAACCGCTAACATAAGCACCAGCCGTCCTACATAATACTGTCGGTGCTGACATCGATTTTTCTTTTTTACAAATTTTAAATATTTTTTTTAATTTTTTCCATACTTTTTTTTCTTCCCCCTAGCTGGCGAGGGCGACCTCACCAACCTTAGGCGAGGGTTGGCCTCACCTGGACGATGGAGAGCACCTCTAGCCAGATCTAACAAGGTCGACCCTCGCCCACGCAAGGGTAGCCTCATTGGACATGGCTAGTACCAGTGGCTGGCTAGCCACAAATAGGGGAAAGAAAAAAAAGTAAGGGAAAAAAGAAAAAGTAATATTGAAAATTTTAAAAATTATAAAAAATTCGCATCAATACTGATGGTGTCACATAAGATGGTCAATGTTTATGTCAGTGTTTTTCAATATAAATTGGCCGAATGGACTAAATTAGCACAAATGCAAAAAGGTTTATGACTAAATTGATTCAATTAAAAGGTTTAGGACTAAATTGGTGTCAATGTTATAGGTTTAGTATTTTTCTTGATAATTTTTCGTATTTTGTCGGTATTGTCTGTCCAACACACAAAGGGAATCTCACCATTACTGTCCTGAACAAGTTGCTTAATGAGCTGGGCAGTTTGCTGTAAAGTCCAAGAACAAGCTCACAATGCCACTTCCCACACATAATTAATGCCAATCTTCTCTCACAGAGGGAGGCACTAAGGTATGAGTTTTCTATGCAGAAGTGGAATCTGCTTTTTCCCATTATTTTCTTTAATCGCTTTGCTTCAATCCTTAAAAGTTGAAAAAGAAAGGAAAAGCGAGAGTGAAGATTAGTACATTTTCTTGGGTGCTTAAGCAACACACTCTCCTCCTCCTTCTTCTTCTTTTATTTTATTTTTATTTTTACTGGTAAGAGCAAAGAAGATAAGGTAGTAAGGAAAAGTATCATTCCTCTGCGCCTCGCGGTATCCTAGGAAATTTCGTGGAACCCACCACCCAAATGGTACGACCTCAACCCAAAAATGGACAGGAGGCGAAGGAAGGAGAGCTGCCCGTGTTCCTGCTGGAATTGGTGGAGTTGGCAGAGCCGTCGCGCAATTCTAGGAATCAAGAATCAAAAATCATGTAGCTAACAAAACATGGTGAAATAAATGCAGTGATAAAAAGACAAAAGTGAAATGATTTAGGATTCATGTGTTCTTTTGTACGGCTAAACATAAGTTCTGCTCATAGCCGATTTTCACAAATGATAGATGAAGATGGTATAATCGTTGCCCGGTTAAATTCACTCCAAAGCGGAATTAGTAAATATTCCAGAATCATTTTCGTGGTATTTATGGGATTCTGACAAAAGGGGTAAAAAATCCCAAGTACAAATTAGATAGCTACACGCAGTTACAGCATTTTAGGAAGGAAGGGAAGATATTTTTCCAAATTGGGGTCTAGTGAGTTGTCTTCTAGGAATAATAATCACAAAATTCATACAGATATGGCCATCCAAGCATCTCACCCCCTCCACAATCATCCAGCTCACTAAGACCACCCTGTCTTTTCCTTTTCTTTTCTTTTTTTCCATTTTCAATTTTTTTTTGAATTGCCAATTCCAAGTTTGAGTGGGGGCTCTCTTGCTTTCCTTCTTTACTTTTCAGCATCAATCATTTCCTTTTGCCACACTCTCCATTTCTCTTTTGAATCCAAAAGCCACCCCCCAGAAGAAGAGAGGAGAGAGAAGTTTTCATTTTTCCTGCTTCTTCTTTGCGCGCTCCTTTCATCCCATCCATGGCTTCTGAGACAGTTGTATCTGATCATCACACTCCTGATGAAGTAAGTCTCTACAGAAACCTCTGTTCCTCTGTTTCTTCGCTCTGTTTCTTTTGAAGCTTGGGTTATGTGAACTGCCTTAATCTTTTTTAGTTTTTTTTCCCCGCATGGGTAAAAGTTAGATTTGATTCATGTCCTTGGAAGCTTCGTAAAGATAATCAAACACTTAAGATCAAAGTGTTATGCTTCTTATTCAGAGAAGTAGATGAGCGCTTTTAGTCCATTTGTTGGATGTTCTGATTGCATGTGCTTTTTTCTTGCTTCAATCTGAGGACTTCTAAGTTTTGGTACATGTTTAGTATAACAAGGCTCAAGGAAGGATTCCTTTAAACTGTAATTTATGTAGAATTCTCTCCTCCTGATCTTTTTTCCTCTCGCTATCTAGTAATCTTTTATTTCTTTTGAAAAACCATTTTACTGTTTTTTTTTAATGCCTGAAGACTGGCAAATTTGTGTTTTGCAGACTCAGAAAGAAAGAAGTTTGTTTGTTTCAGTTTGTTTTTTGCAAGTCCCTGAATTTTCTTGTGTATTTAGACCAACTACAACTTGGATTAAGTGAATTTCAGAGTTTCCAGTGGAAGATGAAGTCTTTACCTCTTTCTACCACTTTCTAGCACTAGTAAGCTATATTGAATTGTCCAATATTGTATACAATCCTTGCTTAATTTCATTTCCCCGGAGTAGTAAGCTTATAAAGACTTCATTGTCTCCGTTTCAGCTTGCCTAGCTCCTCGTTCTAAACCCATAACAATGTCTTCCAGGGTTCTCCGCGCTTTAGTAGTCAAGTAATTGTATTGATATCAATCCCACGTATGATTTTATCTTTGTCTTTCCTGTTAATGGCTTTGTTGTTGATGATGGTTATAAATTTCGAGCATCCTTTTCTGTTACCTCACTTGATATGGATTGATCCGTCATCCCTTTTTGGTGCTTAAGCACACATAGTTTAGGCCTTCGTTGACATACATATATCAGTAGCTTATCCATCAAACTGTTTGCTGATAAGAACTCAGATTATGACAGATTATGTTGCACAGAAACAATAAATTTGTTCCCTACCCTGGAATTTCTCACTTTTCCTTCTTGCTTAAGTTCTTTTCTGATGGATTCTTGTGATCTATATCATATAACGCACTCCCGATATGTTGTTGATTGTTCTAAGACGGTTGAGAAGGAGAATGAAGAGAACAAGATAATCAAAGACAAGGAAACAAAGGAACAGATCACTAAAGACATTGAACCTGAGAGTCCAGGTATCCCGGTCCCTAAACCAGAAGAACCGACACCCGAGGAGCAGATAAAACCTGCTGCAGCGGATGAAGGTGGAGCTGTTTCAGAGGCACCTTCTGAAGCTGGCTTGAAGGCAGCAGAAGTTTCTGTAGCTCTGAACCCTCCAGATTCAGCAACCGAACGTGTTGGTACCCAACCGGAGGATACAACTCTAACTGATGTGCCTCAGGCGGAGACACCAATCGAAGTTGTTGGAGATGAACAAAAGGAGAAAGAATTCGAGGCAGTTGCAGATGAACCAAAGGAGAAAGAAGTTGAGGCAGTTGTTGCAGCTGAACCAAAGGAGAAAGAAGTTGAGGCCGTTGTTGCCGCTGAAGCAAAGGAGAAAGAAGTCGAGGCAGTTGTTGCAGCTGAACCAAAGGAGAAAGAAGTTGAAGCAGTTAAAGAAGTTGAGCCTCAGGCAGTGAAACCAGAAGAAAAAGAAGCAGTGGTTGAAGAAGTTCAAGAAATCAAAGATAAGGCAGAGAACAAAGCAGGTGTGGTGGATGCAGTTGAGAGTAAATCCGAGAAAAACCTGGCTAGCGAAGAAGTTGCAAGTAAGGTAGAGGAGAAATCGACAGCTGAAGTGGTTGAAGACGAAGTAAAGGAGAAGCCTACAAGTGAAGAAGGCACAAAAGAACCCGAGGAGAAAGTCACGGAGGAAGCTGATGCCAAAGAACCGGAAAAAGAAGTAATTGAACATGTTGTATGCGAACCAAAAGAAGAATTGGTTGTTGAACTAGTCAAAGAGAAGGCGGTTGATGAGCCGACACTGTCAGCCACTGAAACCAGCAAGCTGACTGAAGCAGCAGCCAGCAACGTGACCGAGCGGAGAGCAGTAGCAGAAGCAGAAACCAAGGTAGAGGATGAACCAGAATTGACCAAAGAAGCAGAGGATAAACCCCAAGAAGTCGGCAATGTTGTGGAGAATGTACTGGAGGGCGTTGGGGAAGTCAAGCCCATGGAGAAGACAGAGGTTAAGGTAGCAAGAGATCTCAGGTCAGTGATGGATGAGTTTGATGGCATCACGTCCTCCAAGGAAGAAAAGATTGAAGAGGCGCCTGCTGTTACAGAAACGGATTCGACTGTCACTGAGGAAGCTCAAGCTGTTGTTGAGAAGGAAGTTCCCGTGGATGCGAATGGTCAACAAAGCGCATCTGTAGTGGATGGCGTTCCAGAGGAGGAAGCCAAAGTTGAGGCGGAAAAGGAAGAAGAGAAGGTCGATAAACTCGAGGAGAAAGACAAAGAAACCAGTAAAGATGAGGTGACCAAAGTGGAAAATGTGAGTGCCATAACTGAGCAAAATTTGACAGGCGCTGCCGAGTTGAAGGAGGAAAAGACATCGGCTCCAGTCGAAGCACAGGATGCCAAAGAGGTGAAGGCAGAGGAGGAGGCCGAAAATGGCAATTTGACAGGCGCTGCTGAGTTGGAGAAGGAAGAGACACCGGCTCCAGTCGAAGCACAGGAAGCCAAAGAGGTCAAGGCAGAGGAGGAGGCCGAGAATGGCGTTGCAAAAGGTGACGATGAAGATGCAAAACCCACGCCTCCTCCGACTGACGAGCCTGCAAAGGACGGACACAACACCAAAGCATCAAGGGACCTGCCTGCACAAGAGGTCTCGGTGAAAAAGCAGTCGGGTAACATAATGTCGAAGGTGAAGCAATTAGGCGTGAAGGTAAAGAAAGCCATCGTTGGGAAATCCCCAATCTCGAAGACGACGACAACAGAGGCCAAGGGCGAAGAGAAAGTCAAGTGAGAGCAATCAAATAATAAAAGGATAAGAAAAGCTTGCAACATTGTTTGGTTAGCTTTTCTCTGCTGTTATATTGTCTCATAGTTGCATCAACATCTTACCCTGCATACTACTAGCAATGTAAATAGAGGGTAATGATCAATTCACATTTGTTGGATGGAAGTGAGAGTCTGTTCTTTTCCCTTCTTTTAGGTTTGTGTCACATAGGTAGTAACTACTGGTTTTGGGTTTTCTCAATTTGAGAGAGAGAGAGAGAGAGAGAGAGAGATTATAGATGTTATTACTATTTGTTGGATTGGTTGATGTTTCTTTGTGATGAGTGATTTGTGTGATATGCTTCATTGGATTAGACAATTTGGATTAGACAATTTGTATGGATTCTTTGGGAGTTGCTTGCAATAAATTATATACACTTCTATTGTAGCTGAGGGTTTGCTTCTGAGATTGTATTCTTTAACCAAATAGTCCCTAACTGGTCAATTTGCTGCTGTGCTCTGTGAAATGGATCACATGATTTAGACATGTGAAATGTCTCATGTTTTTCAATTATGGTTAGTGAGGAGGTCTGTTTTCTTATTTATCAATCATAGTGAGACATAGAATTTGGTCCATTAGTAGTTGGCTCCACAAAGAGAGGATGGTAAAAACATGGGCAACACAGAGGTTACTAAAAGAGAAGTTGATCGAAGTATTACTGCTACCTATGTTGTTGACAAATTCCTCCCTAACGTTATCCAGAACAAAAGCTGGTTGCTAAACGGTCCACACAGCAATTTGCTTCCCGGTAATACTTAAACTGAAGGTGGATCTCCGGAACTCGGTTCACCAAATTATTTTCCATTACCTGAACGACCACTACAGCATAATGAGGAGCTTGGGAAGACCATTGTTGGCAACTTGGCATGAGGGCTTTGTGTTGCTTTCTAGACAATGCTATTTTTCCTAAGCAAGGATTCAAAGAGAGAGTGAAAATGCCCATCCAGACTACCATTGGGTCATTCCCCTCTCTAGGCACTCGTCATTGGTGGGTGCTCGAATGTCCCTGTTTCTCTTATCCCCCACTAAACCTAGGGAAAAAAAAAGCACTGGAAAGGAGGAACAACAAAATCATGAATTAACTAGTTTAACAAGCCATAGATCCAGATGCAACATGAAAGTGAGAAAGACTGCCGCTTTTTCCCCTTTTTTTTGAAGTTGTGGATTAAAGAGATGCAAGAACAGGCAGAGACAAACTCAAAGCAGAGAATAAAGCAATGGGAGTAAAGATCAACCTAGTGGGCATTGCTCGGTTCAAAAACTTCTGTAGGCTTAGATATGTTGTTGGCAAAAGTGGGTCACTAATGTGGCTCCTCATGCAAGAAAGGAGGTCTCCAATGGGGCTCCTCACCCAAAGGCCAACCTTTAATTTGACATGCCCACATCTAATGTCCCTTGTTTCAGAGTTGCATGAGAGAGGAGAGAGAGAGATTGGAGGAAGCTTGAACTGTACACAAAGTGAGAATTGCCTTGACAAAGGCATTGGAGCAAGAGAAAGATGCCCCAATGAAGCAGCATTTGGGAACAGGCCTTTTTCTTTTCCCATTCCCCTTTGCTACAAAATTGTTTTTAACCCTAATCTTCTTCTTTTTTCATCTGTTCTCCCCTTAATCTATTTTCTTGTAAAAAGAAGCCTCCCTAATTTGTCAAGGCAATTAGGGAGATGACCTTACAAAGAAACGACATTATTCACAAGAAGAATCCCATTTGCCTTTCACTTTTTCTCTTTTCCATCTCTGGACTACACGATGACCTAAAAAAATGGGAAACATTTAGAAAGTGGAATAAATTGTAGCAACATTAGTAAAAGTGTTCTCTTCTTTCTACATAAATTTCTCCCCCCTTGCAACATTTTCAAACCTTTTTTTTCTTTTTTCTCTGACAAAGTGCAACTGCTTCATCGTCAATTCTCTGGAGATCACTGGAAACACAGATCTCATATTCTATTTATGAAAATTATCATCACATGACCAAGTGGTCCTTGGCAACAGTTACTTACTTTGGGGGGGAAAAAAAAAGTGGTGGTCCTTGGAAACATGAGCAAAAAACCAACAACATTGGTTTACAACATTGAGGTCGTAGGTTTTGATTACAAAAAGAGTAAGAAATCACCCAAAGTCACACAAATTCAGACAGTAAATATATATATATATATATAGACACACACACACAGTTTATGATAGGGAGGCCATGTTCAGTGTGATCATGAATTTTGGCCATGAAAATTAAGGAGTGGTGGGATTGCACGCATCAGGCTGAGAATTTTGGTTGATTGCATGTCTCTTAAAGTTGGCGTCATGTTCTCTCAAAAGGGTTTCATGGATTGGACCAAAAGCCAAATGGGGTTTAAAATAATTTATTAATCATACACTCTAAATCGTGTATAGACAACATTACTTGTTTTTCGGCCGTCCAAAGTTGCAATCTTCTTGTCCATCTCTTGCGCCTTTTGCTGTCCTAAACATTCAATCCTCCCTTCTCTCTCTCTCTCAATCAAACTCCCCAAAAAACAAAGGAAAGTACTCTTTTTTTTTGGCCAAAAAGATGAATTACTTCAATGTCCCTGTTGTTTTTACAAAACTTCAGGGAGCAATTCCTGTAGTTCATATTAGTGTAACACCCAATTTTCAGGATAATTTTCAAAACAAATTCCACGTCTACATATGTCATTCAATTCTAAATCTTTTAATTTGATCAATTATAGCTAGAAATCATTGACGTAAACACTAACCGTCTTATATGACACGGCTAATTCTAACATGAACAAGTTTTATAACTTCTAAAAAATATATGAATGTTTTATATAGTTCATTAATTATTAATTTTTTTTCATTGTGGCCGCCGAGAGTCGAGGCCCTTTCCAGATTTGAGGCCTCGCCTACGGCTAGCACAGCCCTTGCCTAGTTCTGGGTGAGGTCTTCAAGGCCTCATCTATTGCAGGTGAGGTGGCTAGTTGCCAACGAAAAGAAAAGAAAAAAAAAAGAAAAAGAAAAATAGCATGAAAAGTTCACCCCAAAAAATTAAAAATTACAATATTTGTTCATGCCAGCATTGAACGTACACTGTAGGATGGCTGGCGTCCGAGTTAGTAACTTATGGCCAAAATTGTCTAAAAGTCTGCATTTACAAATTGTCAAAAATTGATGACTAAATAGACCATTTTGGCCAAAAGTTTGCATTTAAAAATTGTCAAAAATTTATGACTAAATTGAACAAAGAAAAAAGGTTTATGAATAGATTGACATACATACAATAAGTTCAAGACTATTTTAGTAATTTTCCTCCCTTTCAAGGCAACGTTATGCAATCAATTAAATTTTGTAAAAATGATCTATTGATTAATTAGGTGACATTAGAGGGTGCACTTTTTTAAATTGTTTAAAATGATTCGTTGGACATAGATGTATACAAAAGTTAACTTAGAAGACATGAATCTACATAATTTGGTTGGTTCCACAATAGGACTCTCCTAACAATTTTTTTTTTTTGCAGAGTTGTCATCAAACTTTCGTGTACCATATTACATTTCTAGTCCAGTTAAGTTCAAGGGGATTCACATAATAATGTCTTTCTAACTTGGTAAACTCGTGCCGAGTAAAGATGGTGATTCTTTACGTAACTTGAGAAGGCGACTCTAATATATTACAGATATGTTAAATATATATATATATATATACACACACACAGCACAATTTAACTCAAAACTGACACGAATAGATATATTTTGACTCACTTTTAATTAAAAGGGACATGTTAACTAAGAGTCTTAAAACTTATTAATAAAGTGCAATTGAGTCCTAAAATTTTCAGAAAGTGTAATCAAATCCTAAAACTTGCCAAATTGATACAATCAAGTCCTTACATTAACTCTTTTCAGCTAAGGTAACGAAAATTGGTGACATAGTATTTTTTATTACTCTCTCTTTCCTATTTGGTGCTGATGTGGCTGAAACAAGAAAAATAAGTCCAAAATGAAGTCGTTTTGATCAAAATTTAATTTTTTAATTTAAATTAAAAAATAAACTTATTTTTTAAGAAAGGCAATATCAACGAGTGCCCTGCCGCCCTTACCAAAAAAAAAACGAGTGCCCTGCCGCCACCCCCTGCCATCACTAGAAGGGCCGATGATGGTGGGGCGAGGGTCGCGACCCTCACCTATACCAAGTCAAGGGCCACCACTAACAAGGGTGTAGCTAGGTGGCAACCAAAACGATGTTATTATGAACTTATCATTCTTATTTTAGCCACAACAGTGTTAAGTAGAAAAGAGAAAGTAATGATAATAAAAAGGACATATCAGTATTTTCCGTTATTCGAATTGGACAGAGTTATGAAAGTAATCGATTGCATCAATTTGACAAAATTTAAGACCTAATTGTACTTTTTAAAAATTTTTGGATTTAATTGCACTTTAATAATAAGTTTGGGGACTTCTAGTGAACATATCTCTAATTAGAAAAAATAAAAATAAAAAATAAAAAAAAAGGGCCCAGCCTATATTTTTATGCTCGATCGAAGCTGCCACCGCAAGCTTGGTCATACTTATCCCATTAATAACTAGAAAAGTGAAAGAGCGTGTAGTAGAAAGAACTAGATTCGACCGTCCTTCGGTTATTCAATAATCCATAGTTTTACGATTTTCTTGAGATATAATGAGTAATGATCGTGGAGTGACATGACAGTTGGATTTATGTCTCACGTGATTTCAAAAAATTGAAAAAGGAACCCAGTTCAAAAGACAAGCATATTTCGACCAAAAAAAAAAAAAAGACAAGCATATGCCTGTCTAATCTTTTCTTATGAGGATTATATATATATATATATATATATATATATATATATATATATATATATATATATATAATGGTTGTAGAAAGGTGGTCAAAGAAAAAGCGCAATAATTCCTCATCACACTTCATTGCAACCGTGCATGAAGGACAAATAATTTACTCGTGGGGTGATAAATCACCATTATCATTACTACACAATCTGCGGAAAAAGCCCAATTGTCCGGTGAAAAAAAATTCATTCTCGCATTAGGTATAAATCCAACCCTTCGTGGAATGTTAGTAGACCACAACCGCCACCTTAATTCAAGTAGATGTCCCCATATCGCTAGATTATAATTCGATGAAAAAAAAAAGAACAGAAATTATTTTTTTTGTGTGATTAACCTAATTAATCGATCCATGCTCGTAAGCAAGAGGAGTTTGAACTAAGAAAGTGTGGGACAAAGAGAGAGGAGAAGTGAGAAACTGCCTGGCCTTCCTCGGCATGGATGACTCCTTTATGCTTCTCTTTGTCTCCACCCACTTTCGGCATGGTTTTTAAGTCATTTAAGACGATGACCTTACATAATTTCATTAGAAAGTTAGGTGGAGGGAGACAATATGAATATAAGGAGCCAATATATGAAATTTGACTAATGAGAGTTGAACGCATATTCACAAAAGGGACAAGACTAGTTTTAATACCATATTAGAAAGCTCAGCCTAAAAGCTTAGGTTAATAGTGGAGGGAGATAATATGAATATAAAGAACATATATGATATGTTGTCAAGCGATGTGGGACAATAATTTCAACATTGACTTTGATAATTGTTGTGGTGTTGTTCATATTCCTCATCGATAGGAAGACACGTGATATAACGAGAGATGCTAATTATAATGAAATTATCTACTAGACGTAACCTTAGTTTAAGAGTGAACCGTGATAAAACCTTATGTCTTGATTTCTCTCTCTCGTTTTTTACGATTTATTTCGTTGTGATTATACGCTGGGTCCTAACAATAATAATATCTCCCAATCATATAATTCTATTATAAATAAATGTGATTTCCTTTTCAGGGTCAGACCAACCAATATTCTAAAGAAATTCGGCTGGTAGGTTGTCCCTAGAATTTTCAACAGTGTGTTTGACAATGTTAAGCCATGTAATTATTACAACCACGAGAGAGCAATTGATGTTCTCTGTCTCGGATTATATTATAAATAGTACACGATATTATATATATATATATATATATAGAGAGAGAGAGAGAGTGTGAGATAAAATATAAGAAAGAACGTAAGCCTCCCCAAGCCATACATGGCAGGAGACTATTAGGACTTTGACTACGTACCTATTGAATAATGAGCCAGTGACTCGTAGGTAGGGAATTGGTTAGAGGAACCTATCGGAGCCGTAGCAAAAGTGAGTCTTCATAGGACAATTGTCATTACTTATGGATCTGAACCAGGGTGATCTATCCATGGCCACGAAGATTCATTTGGTCTTGATCCTTGTAGAACGAAAAAGGGACATGGAAAACAAAATCCAAATTTAGAAAATACAAAAAGGAATTTATTATAATAATATAATAGCTTAGTTGGCTAGTATATTAAAAATAGAACAAAATAAATTAATATAAGAAATCTATTTCCATTTCGAATATTTTTTGAATATTCGAATTTTTAATCCAAACAAATAAAAAAAATACGAATTTTTATTTTTTTAATTCTTTTTTATTTTCTTTTTCTGATTTTTTTTATACAAGATGTAAATATCAACTTTTGCTCATAGCCTTTTTTTTTTTTTTTAAATGGGGGCTCTCTTCTTGACATACAAAGGGACCTTGATTACTTTGCATGTAGTTTTATCATGTTCTTCACGATATAAAATACATAGTTTTATCATAGAAAAAGAAAGAGAGAGGTTTGAGAGTGGCTAAAGATTTGAAGCAAACGGAAAACAGGGCAAAGTGGTTTCCCCATAAAAAGAGCGAGAAGGGTGATTGACAATGACATTGCACCAAATTAAGTAAAACCAGTGTACAATAATGTTGCATGATACAAGATGAAAGAATCATCTTTTCTTTGAGAACAGTCTAATGCTAATTCGCAAATCCGTGCGTTCGGGTCACCGCCACTTGAAGCGATCATAACGGGAAAACTCCATCGGCGACGATGACCCTTTTTTGTTATTTGGGTCAGGTTGAGGTCTCGTAGAGACCCGTCTCGTGAAGATTTGATATACTTAATGATGAAACGAGAATCCATGAAATACAAAGAAAGAAATACTTTTTCTTTTTCATGAAAGAAAGTGATACTTTTCTTCACGATAATGCCTAAATTAGTTACATATATCCGTCCTTCTAAATTATTCCCTGATTAACTCATCTTTTACTAAAATGAAATGATTTCCAAATGGGACTCACTCTTGCGATCATGCAACCAAATTTGTCATTAATGCGAATTTTACCTGACTGCTCATCCTCCTAATTTAATTACCTTATAAGACTAGACAGAGAATATCAGTAAGATCTTGCAACATTGAGAGAGATGGGGTCAGTTAGTGGCAGGGACAAAAGTTGATTTGCATCATTGTGCTAAAGTTAGCTTCTTGGGGTCAAGCACTGTATTAATTCCCTGGACTTTAACCTAAGATGGGGAAGACAGAAGCTTTATCTCTTCTTTCGCTTTTGATCTGTTTTAGTAGTCCTCAAGCATAGGGACAAGTAAATTAGGTTTGGTACAATGTTTCAGAATAAAATTGGGGAATCAGCGAATAAGTCCATTCAATTCGTGCAATTAGGTATCGCTACTTGCGGACCAGACATCAGCTAGATTCGATTATAGTTAAATAAGTTTGTGAGCAACATTTCATGATGTTCATGTGAATTTAGGAACATTGTTAAATTTGAATCAGCATTTTCTATTAGAGGCGATAAGTTCATGGTGTACGTGCACCTTTTGATTTATATTAAGTCCACTATCTTGCCTCACAATATCTCAAGCTTCGCGTTGCGGAAAAGAGGTAATTAAGTGATGAATCGGTGCAAACACACTCCAAAGATCGTCACTAGAGCAATTCTTTTAAGAGATGTGCCACAATCCTTGCGGTAGCCTTGTCACGTAGATATTGTTCAAGCATATAGCATATGGACCAGTGTGCGGAGAGCATGTAATAGGTTCGACCATAGGTGTGCCGAATCCTGTGGCTCGAGACTTTTCATAGTTTGGGAAAAGCGTTCCAAAGTGATACATAAGCAAATACCCACACGCAAGATCTCACTTCGTTACTCCTCTTTCTCGCCTCAATCCAAATGTTTCATGTCGAGTCATTACATAATCAGTATCAAGTTTTGAGTACAAGGAATTTCTTACATTCATGTAGGTAATGCTGACCAAATCTAGCACCAGATTCCTGCAAAACAATTTGCTATCAAGAAGAGGACCCCATCAGCATTGGAGAGTTAAGGCATTAGGGGTTGGCTCAGCACTCTGAATTGAGCCCTAACATAGCAATGCACTCCCCATACTTTACTAGCCCTAACAGTCTTGCTCATAGTCTAAAACCAAGAGGCCAAACTCAGACAGAGGTATTAGCAATTAATGTCCCAGAATCAAACCTAATAAAGAAAAGCCACCTACACGTCCCCATGGACATGTCTGCCACCATCACTACACCCAACCAAACGTCCCTCTCTCTCTCTCTCTCTCTCTCTCTGACATACGTGCCCCACACATACACATCTATAGAGGCCCATATTGGTGACTGTGAGTGCATGGTTTATAAATAGGCCTAAGGTGGCGGCTTTCTCACATTTGGTTTCCGGTTGCTTGAAGCTTTCTTTGTTCATTCCTCAACAAGAACTTCCCACCAGAAAAGAAGAAAAGAAAGAAAGAAAGAAGGAAAGAATGGGAAGAGCTTCAGCTAAAGATTACTCACCCTCGTCATCTTCGTCGTCATCTTCACCTTCTTCAGTTGATAGCAGCAAGCGCAAGAACCATCCGCAAGCCTCTCTCTCCTTTGCTTCTTCAATGTGCCAGTATTCCGGCTGCAACAGCGGGTGCTCGTCATCAACGAGAGGAGGAAGAACAAGAAGAGGAGATCTCAACACTGATCTGAGGCTTGGACTCAGTATAGTCTCCCCTGATGCCCAGAAAGATAATTGGATTGACCCGTCGGCTTCGAAGCAGAGGTATGATTTGGTTTGTCCGTTAAATTGATCCCCGTCGCCTTCCAGGCTATTACCTCCCATCATCCCCATTACGGATTTCAGATTTCTTTTCAGTTTTTTTTTTTGGAAATTTCCTGGTTTTCTTTTATGGCGTGTTATTAGCAGACGAGAAGAGAGAGAATCAGATGCCAAAGGTGTCTTTGGAAATGCATCTACAGATTCCTTCTTTTTCTTTGGTTTCTCGAAATTAGCAGACAATGAAAGTCACAGTTCACCAAACTTTTTCATCTTATATTTGGAAGTGCGTTATATGAAAATCAACAGTGGGATCTTTTCGAAATTGAACGAGACATCGTTTTCCAACATAATTTTGATTTCAGGGAACAAAGACAAGACTGGCCACCCATCAAGTCCCTCCTGAGAACCACACTTGCTGTTGCTGGCAAAGCCGATATCAATGGCGACAGGAGGAGGGCTTCTTTGTTTGTCAAGGTGTACATGGAAGGGGTCCCAATTGGAAGAAAGCTTGACCTGCTAGCTCTTCACAATTATGATGATCTCATATCCACCCTTGCTTACATGTTCACAACCCCAATTGCTAGTAAGTACACACATTATCAGGGAGAAACAAGAAATGGGTTTTTCTCCTTTGGGAGCATTTTCATCAATCTGTGAATCTGAAAATGAGTTCCTTCCCTTTGATTCTTGAAAGATGCCATTAATCTCAAAAACCAAAATGTGCAGGTCCTAATGGAGATAGAGCTGATCATGCCGAAAGCCTGCATGTTTTGACCTATGAAGATAGAGAAGGAGATTGGATGATGGTTGGAGATGTTCCATGGGAGTGAGTTCAATCATCCCATACAAGTTTTGATCACTTTTTCCAATTTAACTGCCCTTTTCTGCACTTTGCAAGCAGAACTCCTCACAGCTTGTGCATTTATGGCTTCCATAGGATGTTCATGACCACCGTCAAGAGACTGAAGATCACGAGATCCGACAGATGTTAGCATTCAGGACAATTACTCCATTTTTCAGATTGTCTTCCGGTTGAAGACGGAAGACTAATCATACAGACATGTACAGTAATGTCAAATTGATGACGACGACGACGACATGGGTTATTAATTATTATACAGTGCTAAGGCTGCTGAATGGTTTTACAGTTTTTGCAACTTGGAGAGTATCATTACACAACACATTGATAGGACGATAGTAAAAATTGTGGAGAGAAGTTGAAGAACATCTGGAGATTTTTGAGTGCTTCTGATTGCTGGGTACTTTTTGTTGTTCTTGAACTTTCATTCTTTCCTTCTTTTTCACTTATCCCCCTTTCATCATGCTTTTACTTTTGTTCCTTCTCTTTAATTCACGTGGTCCTCTAGCACCTCGTGTTCCCAACAGTATTTACTTTCGCTCTGGTACTATTACCATTGGAAGTAACTTTTTGAATTGGAGGTCCTAACAAAACTTCATCTGCTTCTTCACTATACACGAGCATCATTGGATGGATAGATTCTTTTCTATTAATTAACCAAAACCTTGCCATCTTACCGTTTGTAGACTGGCGAAATCGTAGTTTCCAATAGTTAAGATGGAAGATTAGCAATTAACTAAAGCGTACTTTTGTTAAGTTCCCTTGATTTGATACTATGAAAAGTTTTGTGGGCCATGATCAGTTGCTTTAAAAAAGCCATTAGATGAAGGGATAATTTAACATTTAAATATACTAACACTCCTACTCACACTTAGGCCAGACTTTAGCTTCTACTCTAATACCGTAAAAAATTTTGCGGGGTCATAATTAATTGCTCTAAAAGTTTTAAGTTTTCAATTACATTTGCAAGAGGAATGAGATACTTAGGTGTTAATATTCCAAAATCTTCAATAGAGAATTAGGATTTCCAGAGAGAGAGATTACTTGAAAGCTACGCTTCATTCAGCAGATATGATAGAGGAGTACATGAAATGACTTTGTTTATAGAGAATGGCAGACACTCAAAACTCCAATTACCTTAATTAAGACTCACCCCACTAAGGACTGACTAACTAACACCACTAAATATACTTCAACACTACGTAAGCAAAGGCAAAAATCTTTTTCTAACCACTACTATCCGCGGCTCTTCAAGTTATTGCGTGTATAAGGGATAATTGCGACTCAAATTCGAATCTACGTGGCCCGACTAATGACCTAATCCAATAAATTTTGCGCCCACATAACTAAGAAATTTCCACAAGATCTCTGATGCTGGGATTTTGTTCGCCTTTACTCTTCCGTTTGTGCTATAATTCTGACTGGCAACTTCCTGCTCCTCCTTCGCCCGTGGACATTGGTCGCATCGAGCGAAGCGGCCTACGTAAAAACTCAATATCTACATTACTCGACTCCCATTGCATGATCCCCGTTCCTACAGCTTGATGACAACCATCCTCTCTTGCGCTATCAGATAGAGTAGACCTTTTGGTTCTTCCATGGTCATGGAAATCGAATTTTTGGAAATGGGTGATGATTATGATCAAGAGGCTTGTCCGAGGATACTTTCACTCCCATTTTTGGAAGGAAGAAGAGCGAGTCATATGAGCCAAGGCGGGCCAGATAGACAGACAGAAAACTGGGCCTAGTCACCTCTTTTGCTCGAAGATCTTCCATTTGGGCTTGGTTTTGAAAGCACAGCAACTACAATCATCCATTAATTGAAACTAGGTTTTTGGATGATAGAAAGCCACGGGAACCGAAACTAAAGATATAATAGTTAAACGATAAATAGAACCTACCCTGAAAATGTATTGAAGATGGAGTGCATGCTGGAAATTGCTCCTCTTAGAAAATTATCTTTCTTAACACTGCAAGTCCCGCGTAGTGAGACCTTGGATGTGCAATCGCGAATTCAAGAATAAACATATGAAGAGAACGAGGTGCGCGTGAGGAGAGAAAATGCTAAACGGATTACCGTCCACAAGTAAGAAGACGGTGTAGTAAGATTTGGAGCTATGACCGATTGGAGCTTCGATAACTATTGACGAGTCTATCTTAGAGCACGATTTACCTCGAGACCTTACTATACCGAAATAATAGGTCGAATACTATCTTTTGTCATAATTTTGATTCTTTATTGTCCTTCAGATATGGAAGGGATTAAAAAACAATTTAATAAATAAATAAAAAGAGATATGGGAGGGATAAAGTATGGCGGAGGAATCTTTCTCTCACTTTCAAGTAAGTATGGAAAGTAGAATTTTCCCTTTGCCGTGATGAAATCTCCCAAACTTAGACTAAATGAAAGGCAGTCATAAACAAACAAATATTTATATATATGAAAAAGAATCTTATCCAACGAGAAGTAAGCGATAAGATCAAAGTAGATACAGAAGCGACGACAAAATTTGAGGAATCTGATTGATTATGAACTGTCTTTTTCCTTCCCAAGTTCTTGATGAAAAGGACACCTAGTGGTCCTCTCATAATGATCTCCTCTTCCAATTAACTCTTGGCCATACACAGATATGGATTGTGTGGGGTCTTGGCAAATGAATCGTTCCTCAATTAGAAGTGCGTGATAATACTTGAAACTCAGAAACTTCTATGATCGCGAATACCATGTGATCACATAAATTCTATTCATTGGTTGCCATCGAATTCCGAGTGAGGTATACGAGGTGCGTCCACACAATCCGATCGAATGAAACTCAAGTAGATGTTATTCATGAGATATCCGGTTACTTCTAACCGTGAGTCCACCTAATAATCTCGTACCGAAAGAGGGCCTTTATTAGAAGAATTACATTTTTCCCCTCCTTACTTTTTTTTTTTTTGGATCGTGACAAATTATGTTCTGACGTTTCAATTTTTACATTTTGCCGTCTGACTTTTGAAATTGGCGACAATATGTTCCTTGATGTTGAATCCCATCGAATTTTTGTCACATATTCGAACATGTACTGCACGCGATTAGTTATAGAACGCAACTTGGTCATACATCATCTATGTATGTGATAGAACTTTTATGGACTAGACAAAAAGTATATTCGAGAACCATATAACGACGGGCATGTAGTGTTACTTCAGCTCAAATTCTTGGGGTTACTTTAGTCACTGTTCTCACATGCAACATGTTTATGAATTGTCCTACTTTTATGCGTACGTACTTAAATGACCAATTTGCTCTCAGTAACTAGTCACGTTGTTGAAACACCAAGCACAATTTGTTCGGAACCCACACAAGGGGATATGGTGCAATCCATTTTCCAAATTCAGTGGGCCAAAATGCAAATATTGAAACGTCACGAGGCAAGTTAGAGCAATCCTAAAAGTTCGGGGGCAATATATAATTTGCCCTTCTTTTTATTGGAGGGACAAGTTTCAAACAAGTTCCTATGTGCATGAAACTTGAGTGAGGTGTGTTAATAGCCACAGAATTTAGGTGATGTCTATGTGGCACCAAAGACATCCTGTTTCAAGTGAATGTTGTCCACACAAGTTGGTCATTTTCATAAGAATCCCATGAATCTTCTCCTTCCACTTCTAAGACAAGAGACCTAGTGCAGAATTTTTCACTTACATTGGAACAATTATAGGTAGCGATTGTGGTCGGCGCTAGGTGGTGGATAAGCATAAGAAGCAAAGGGTGAAAACGTGGTCGGTGCAATTAAAATAGATGAATCACGGGGAGATTGTCCCAGTGACCACTCTTTCCATTGGGAGAGGGAGGTGGGGGTTCAAATCCCCACTTTCAAGGGGGGAGTGGCGTGAAACCGCATGACAAAAGAGCAATATTTTGTAATCTACATACGACATATAGCACACACAATGTGGCTTGTATAGTAAAATAGAATAGAATAAGATAGAACTAGATAAAAAAAAAAAACGCTAATATCTAAACTATGAGGACTTCTAAATCCTATTATCAAAATTCAACAATTCATAATCCTAAAAAAAAAAATTAAATAGAGTGAAATAAAGGAAGAAAGAAAGAATTCTGCACTATGGGAACATTATAGAAACTTGAGACCTTTCATTAAATCTCGCCATGACATTACCATTAATCATGGGATTCCCTATAGAGATTATGACTACTGACTCAACAGGAAAAAAAAAATATAACTAAAACCAAAATTACCAACTTAATCAAATTCCAAACACTCCTAAACTTCTTCATGCGACACCCCACATCATCAAAGATTCAAATTACAGAGGAGGGGGTCTCTCAAACCTAACCTTGTAATAATAACACTTCTCTTTCTTGTTTTTCTCTCTCTTTTGCCTTTTGTTTTTTGGGTTTCTTGGTTTTCTTCTCCTCCTGTCTTGAGCACCATCCCAATACAAACTTTGACTTCCACCAAACCATCATCTTATGTACAACAGAAATTGGCAGCAGCTCAAGGTGGTGCAAAAGATCGGAGCTTTTCTTGGAAATCTTTTCTGTTCATTCGCATGTGGTGGCCTTGGACTTGTCGAGGATCGACCACATCACTTGGACATCCTCGTAAGCGCAGGCCATCACTTCCCCCTGCAAGTTCGTCATGTTCACTCGCTTCTCAAGCTCTGCAAAGACGAGCAAAAAATATGCCACAAGAAACGCGTCAGCATGTACAGATCATACGAAAGTGCACAGTCCTTTTCGTTTCCAGGGTGTATGTATATTGATTGAGATGAGATGGGAGGTCGAATAGTGTGAAAATACGCAGGGACCTTGGTGGGGCTTCTTGTCTCGGGAGGGGCTTGGGTTGAAGACGGAGCAGGCTTTCCGGAATGGGATGTGATGGGTTTTCTTCAAGAAGCCATTTTTGGTGTTTCTGAGGTTGTCATTGTGCTGCTGCTGCTGCCGCTGCCTCTGCCGGCGAGCTGTGGTCTTTTGGGTCTCTTCCTGGTTACTTTTTGTGGGGAATCACGAAGAAGACTGAGGTCTCAAGGCTTGACCTTGGAGGGAGTTAGGAGTTAATATAAAGAACACAGCACAAGTGAAAGAGGGGAGAGAGAAAGAGAGAAGATCCTTGAGACGAGCTGATCAATGCATCAGTTGCTTTTCAAAAAAAATGGAATTCCAGTTTTATGTAAGAAAAGTTGGATCAACCGGAAGATGGCACATGGTGCACGCGCCCACACAGAGCCCTACACTGGAATCACTTCCGTCTCGTCTTCAATGTGAAGTATTTCTTATGATGAATTGAAGAAGAAGAAATGAAGATATATATGAAGTATGATATTCATGTGACGAAGATGCATGCCAGCAGTGAATGGAGGTTGTTTCTGGTTTCTAGCATTTAAAATGGCGATTGCGTTTCCTGTAGGGTGAAGTTGTGGAGTGACCTCGTTCACCTGTATGTTCTGATTTGCACCTCATCTTGATTAGAGTAACCTCTATTGCTATTAAAAGAAGTTTATGGGTGAGCCATCTGAATCTGAATAATTTGGAAAGCAACTTTTTTCCTTGTAGTTCAAATACGCTCGGAAAGCCATATCGTTTCATAGAAATAGTGTCCTTTCTTTTCTTTTCTTTTTTAATGTAATAGAAAACTATTAGCATGCTTGAAACCAAACAAATCGTATATTCTGCCAGAAAATGCAATCGATCACTGGAAAGTCGTAAGTACTTACGAATACGATATCCCGGCAACGCCAAGTCATGAAAGTTACACGCAGAAGAAATCTAAAATGCGGGATGCTCTATATTTTAAGCATTTAAAAAATGGTGATTGCATTTGGGGATTAGAGTCGCGAAGTGGCTACCTTCAACTTGTGATATCCTAATTTGCGCTCATCGAATTAAAAATTAATCTCAATTGCTATAAAGCCAATTCATAGGGATCCATCGGAAATCCCCCAGAATGATTGGAAAGCAACTACGTCTTGTATTTAAGTAGGCTTGAGATCATATGTTTATATTTAAAAAAAAAAAGAAATCTCTTTTCTATGGTAACATAGATTAGAAGTATATTGAAACCGAAGAAATCATTATATTGTGCTAGATAAATGCAGCAGTCGATCGGTTGAATGTAGTACGTACTTACGAACACGACAGCTCAGTAAATGATTAAGTCAAGCACCATGCGCTAAAGCGGACATTCCTCAGGTGAAGTACATTCTACAAGTTTCTCCAAACCAGTTAGACAGCTTCTTTACCGTTAGTTGAAACTGCACACCAGAATACAGTTTGCAGATAAAGAATTTAATAAAAAAAAAAATCTTCACGACCTAACTTTTTTCCCCGGTAACCTCTCTTTCAGGTTTCACGTTGCACCAGCGATGAAATGGACTTTTCAACCAATAATTTGTCTCATGCGTGAAAGTTAAAATCGTACTTCTCGCCCCATGGCGTGGTAGAGGGACAATTCTTGACTATTATATTCGAGATTTGTTATCGGAGTTGGACCATCTCTACCTTGTAATTATTCTAGACCATGACATGAAAAGTCTTATGCTGGCACGAAAGGGCAATAGGAGGAAGTTTAGTAGCCTTATCACTGCTATTAATTAGTCTCCATTAGCCGAGCAGAAAATCTCCGCCATGGCTGGGGTTTGGGGCGTCGTGTGCCTCTCGACTCATATATCTTCTCTCCCATCGCATGTCCACTTTTGCAAATCACGCAACTAGAGTGCAATGATCTCATCTAGCATATAGATTTGGCTCTTGGGGACGTGGGACAATTATCAAGTCATGAACATATGACAATTTGAGCAATTCAGTTCCGATTCTTGAATTTGTGGTACTTTTGTCTATTTAGCTGGCAGGCGCTGCCCTATAGACAGTTATATAATATTTAATGATTTTTTCTTATTTCTTTTCCGTTTTTTTTTCTCTTCTTCCTTAGTCAGTCGCCAAGCCCAGTGAACAACAAATGCGGAGGTCGGTCGAGGCTGACCTTGACCTCGCTTGCTGACTTGCACCACCTAGTCGATCGTCGGGCTCGGCGGCCTGACTAGGAGGAGAAGGAAAAAAAATGGAAAAAAAAAAATAAATGAAAAATAAAAAACATTAAATATTATTAAAAAAAAATTGGCCATGTCAAGTCATATTAGCAACCAACCAGCAAATTGTGAATTAGATAAAGGCATATAAGATTTAGAACTGAATTTCATAAACAAAATTTATGAACAAATTGACATAATTAAATAAATTATTATTTATTTGTAATAATAATGCCGTAAAAGTAACGTCGTAATTCGAATCAATAAAATAATATATATATATATATTATATATATATATACGATTATATATATATATTATTAATATACTATAATTGGGTACGGCAGCGGCCGGGGTGCAGCACCATCGATTTACCGGGGATACGAAGAACTCCCCTCAAACAGCCACTTCAGAAGGGCGGCGATGTATGCGTGTACCTAGAAGAAGGGAGGGGTGGGGGTCCCGAGTATTTCGTTTAAGAAACACAAATCAACTATGAAAAACAAATTTAAAACAAATCAAATCAAATAATAACCAAGGAAACTCGCCTTTATGAGCGGTAAATTATCCGAACAA
>JAGVVM010005930.1:0-33578 GCA_019149425.1 Psidium friedrichsthalianum
TTTTTTTTCTCCTGACGAGTTTTCAAACTAGTCCTAAAAGTACTTAAAAGAAATTAAAAAATTTGAGGAAGAATTGAAAGTCAGAGCCACGTCAGCCCTAGTTTTGGTCTTCTGAATCCATTGGTGTGTTAATTTTGCAAAAAGAGGCCATCTAAAGCTTGGATTGCAAAAATGGGTACTCGAGTTGAACTTGAAAATAGAATTTGTGCCAATTCTGGATCCTTTTTTACAAAAAATTGCATTTTTAGCCAGATTGGGTGTCACATAATATGATTGAGCGTAAAATAACAAAAGGGTCATATTAATGGCTAAATTAGGCAAAATTCACGAAATCGGCTCACCCGGGTCAATTTGGACCCAACCCGTCAACTCGTTGACCCAAGAACCCACCGAACCATTTTTTGGTTCTGGTCTCCGACCGAACACTTCTTTTTGAGGGGAAGTTGGTTCTGTTGAAGGGGGAGAATGAATTCGAAAAAATGGATTAAAAGGGCGAGTGGTGATACAGGGGGAGAGAGACCGTGTATGGGGAGTGAGAGAGGAGAGGAAAGCAAGAAAACACGGGAGGTCCCCCATTGAATAGTCGAGCTCAAGAAGAAATTAGCAGCTGTCATCATCGCGCGAGGAGTAATCGCCGAGCTCCAGACTGGATCACCAGCTCCACTCAACCCTCCAAGCGGAACATCCGCCCACTCGATCCGTGACGAACTTTGAACTCAAAAACCAGGTAAACGCCATGAAGCTTCTTAAGTCAGCCTTAATGGGATATTGTGAGTATTTCGCAAGTTTCTTGTTCGGTGTGAGTACTAGCCAGCCCCTAATCATATCTGCATCTCTATTTTGCGTTGACATCGCATGCTAAACTTCGAAGCTTGAAACTCAAATAACCTAGCTCAAACACTCGGAGACTGGGTCAGGTCAATCTGGTAATATAGAGCTTGATCAGAGCTCAAGGTAAGTCCCGTAGAACTCTCTGTGAGGCCTCCCGTGAAGAATCGCATAGTTATGCTCGAATTGTATGTTAGGGTCGCCATTGTTACTCCCGGTGAAAAGCTTATAATTAGATCTTTTTTAGCAAATTTAGATCTTGCTCCTAGGTTAGATATGTGATCGGAATAGATTAGAGGTGACGGCGTCGAGAATAGTTGCGCGGAGTTAGTTTTTGCCGGATATCTCGGCTGTTCATGCTTTGCCTTGGTTCGTCGGGAAGACGATAGCCACGTCATCCTTTGACTTATGCATCAGTGACATGGCCGATGACTGTGGAGGCGCTACAATCAGTCTCTGACAATCAAATATGACGTGGCGATGACGTGTCAGCCATGTCAGATCGGTGCTACACGATTTATGTAAATAACGAACAGTTCGAATGGTGAGGGGTTAGTAACACGTGTCAAGCTCTTGGAATTTGGAATAAAAGTTTAATCTGAAATTTCGAACATTTTTAGAAATAAAAAGGAAATGATAAAATGGACGCCTCCAGGCATTAGTCTATCCTTTAGTATCTCACCGTTAGATCCGTTTAGATTGTTGGGACGTTCAGAGGAGGATTGAGTTCTCGAGGGTTTTTGATATGGCCATAGATCTGTAGTAGAGCAATTGAGGGTCAGATCAGGGACACGTGGAGCTTGTAGTCAGTTGGATAGAAAAGAGGTGGGAAAAGAATAAAAAAACCTAGGTGAAAAATTCTGAAAATTCAAAAAAATTTCTGAAGCTACGTCGTTTTGGGTCCTTGGAAAGTTGTTTGGTCAGGACGAGTCGGGTAGTGGCGGGTCATATGACTTCAGTCTGTATAACCCACTTAAAAACAAAAAAAAAATTAAAAAATAAAACGGTTCAGAAAATCAAATAAGAATCAGAAAAATACAAAAACAAAAATAAAAATAGATACGGCGTGTGTTGTGATCGGGTCAAACCGAGTGAGTCTGATTCGGACTTCGGGTCATGGGCTAGGTTCAACTGACCGATCTCAGAAAGTTAAGGGAAAATTAAAACATAAAAAAAAATTCAAATCAAATTAGAAAATTACGAACAACAGAGAAATAAAAATAAAAAAAATATCCAAAAAAAGAAATATTCATAAAATCATAAAATGAAATAATAATAAAATTAATAAAAAACAAAAAAGGAAAACTTCATAAAAATCATAAAAAATAAAATATAATAAAAAAATAAAAAAAACCAAAAAGGAAAAGTTCATTAAAAATCAAAAAAAAATTCTAAAAAAATAAAAATAAAAAATTTTTAGAAAATGTTAAAAAAGAGGGAAAATTCATTAAAAAAAATAAAAAAAAAGAAATTCTGAAAATGTCCACAAAAATAGAAAAAATTCGTAGAACCTAGAAATTACTTAAAATTTTTTTAAAAAATTCCAAAAAAAATTTACAAAAATTCAGAAAAATTCTCAAAAATGTGAAAAATTAGGGAAAAATCACAGTCAACTGGTTTGACCTATTTCACCTCTTGGACTTCCGGAAGCCTTTAAAAAATGACCATTTTTCCCTTCTGGTTAAGCTAACCCAAACTTTTCAAATCACCCCTGAACCCGATTGACGTGTTTTTCTAGGCCTTATAACTTCCTCTAGGTTCGTTTGACTTATGTGAGCATTTTATCCTTGAATTGATTCCTTGATTTGTGCAATTATTCTGATGATTGTGATGATAGGCTAGTCCATCCCATTAACATGACCCTTAAAATTTTAGGAATACTTACCCAAAGAATACCTGCATGAATTTCTCAGATTAGGAAATCACTCAATAGGTATCGAAAGGATGTCAATAGCAATATTGGTGATCTAAGTCCTCAAAGCCAAAAATCTCTGGTTTCGCAGAATCAAGCGATCCCTCCCAACGCTCGATAGGGTTTCCAGTTATACCCTCCAAAGAATGATGGTGGTTACTCCAATTGCACGTACACCGATGGCACATGTCCACCCGACCACACCAAGGTCGATCCCGATTTTAAAATTTCCTGATGCGATTTGGTATGAATCAGGAGGGTCCGAGCGAAACCCCAATCTCCAAGAAAAGGGCCTAGCAATCCATTAATCCCCCTCTCGAGGTGGTCGTGACACTAGGGAGCTGAAAGTATTTGTAAGATTCTAAGCAGGTTCACTCATTTCTTTCACACTCTTTTACATTGTTCTTTCCACACTCTTTGCATCACACTTTCTCCTTAATAGACATTTACACGAGCCATTAGAGGTCTTAAGGATGTATGGCAGGCCACCAAGTAAAAATATAGCCATTCAACAGCACATTGGACATCCTTATCTACACGTTGAACACAACAATTGTAGTGATCCAAGCTAAAAACTAAAGAGTATTGGTCATGATCAAAGACAATCCGTATATGTCAGGTCAAGAGGTCATGTAGTACACTTCAGTTTTTGTCGAAAGATAAAATAGTACCACTTGTAGAAAGATCCTGTAAGGTAGACTTATTCATCAGTACTGTGTACAATGTTAATTTCGACAGGCTATGTAGGTTTGTCTATGAAAACTAGAGCGTTAAATGGCTATAATTCTGAAGTGTATCAAATCATGCTAGTTAACGAATATCCACCATTGTTACGCCAATTCTTGTTACTCTAAACCAACAAGTATACGCACTATCACTAGTGCTACTTACAAATAACTTGGCCGGCAATCATCAGTGATGCTATCGACCCAAGACATGTTGAGAAAGCCACAATTATCTTATCACCTTTCATTAGTACTAAAGACTTTCAAGAACACCATTGGACTGGTCCTTCCAAGCTATCATGATATTCCCTCTTGGCATTGGTTCACTTCATTTGTCACAATAAGGTTCTTGTCTTTGCTGATGGTGTAAGATCATTGATAATGGTAACAATATCACTATCTATATTGTCATGATATATATTAGAACTTGAGATGGTTTTGAAATCATCAAAATACCATAGGTATGTTTTATAACACATAATAGTTTGCCAACCCAGCATTACCAATTTTAGCTTCAGATAAAGCTCATACATATCGCAAACTTGACTTATATTATTTTGTTCTTAGAGTAATAAACATTTTTTTCACACCTCATAGTCTATTGCACAATCCCTGAAAAGATGACGGACAAATATAACTTTATTTCTCCATAAAAGAGTACGCAACACAATATTAGTGACTAAGAGTAGCTGGATCTGTAGGCCGTTAACTTCAAGCATTCTAGATTGACGATTAGCATAAATAAAAGTAGCAAGATCCACTGACCAAGTAGGATAATTAATACCATCCAACTTGATCAAGATAGTGTGAAGCTTGTCATACCATAGTACCACTATGATAAGCACTGAGATCTTGAATAGGACTAAAAGTCGGGGGATTACACCCAAAATCAATAGACAAAGAGCTTGCCGGATCAGTAGACCTACCCTAAATAACGAATTAAAACATAATAAAACATCACAACACATTGAGACACTAAAGGATGAGATTCAAGAAACTTTCACTTTTCGGACGTACTTTTGAGGACTATAATTGTTTGGTTGATACCTGAACAACCCTTGCATATGAGTAGTCGACTACTGGGACCTTGTTGATTAATCAAGAATCACAATGACAAAATCGCCATGGACATACACGAAACTCACCCAAACCACCACAACTTAGTGATCCAATCATCACAAACAACTTAACACCAATCAAAACAAAGAAACAAACTCAAGGAGAAAGAAAAAGGATGAACGATGAATGAATTAATTGTAGATCAATTTCCAACTATCTCTAGAGTAAAGAGATCTAATGAGCACTATAACAAGCATCGGAGAACTTATCGATAAAGCAGCAAGAGGCAAGAGAGACAAACAAGGGCAAAAGATTCTTTTCTTGCTATCACAGCAAGGGTAAGAACCCTAGCGGCGATATGTAGTCGTACATTCTCTCTCATGTCAGGAATGTTTTACTTTTGATACCATATTGTGGTAAAGAGAGAATTCTTTATTATTGAGATAAAAAGAAGATTTATATGCTTAGGTTAAACCTTATAACAACTACATGGGTCACATGATAAATAGGCCCCAACTTACTAAATCATAAAAATAATAAATAATTATTGACACTAAATTTTGGCTATTTTAATTATTTATTAGGAACTAACTTCAGTCCCTAGCAAAAAATTTAAATAATTTTTCATATAGATGAGTTAATTTCTAAATTCATACACTTGTATTTAATTAGATCGATGGCAGAAACGGACTTGAAATTGATGCATGACAAGCCCAATCAAGGGGGATTAAACTACAAGGCCTAGAGGGCTATTCGAGTTTAATTTAGCCTATTAAACTCCAATTATGGAAAGTACCTTTTAATCTAAAAGCTAATTAATTAGGAAAAAGCCTAATTAAAATCTGGAAAGAGTAGATAAGCTTACCAAGGAGGCCACAAGCTAGCCAAGCCAAACTCAATGTGTTGGCTAGCCATTTGATCAGTATCAATTGAAAAGAAACCTTTCCTAGTGACCAAATTGCAAATATCCCAACTTGGGGGACTAGTTTGTAAAGATCAAAACTTACGCAAAACCCTAAATAAGTCTATTAATCATGCTTAAGCCTCAAAAAGAAGGTGGAAAAAATAATTTAGAAAACACGAGAGAGAGAGAGAGAGAGGAGAGAGAGAGAGAGAGAGAGAGAGAGAAGAGAGAGGAGAGAGAGAGAGAGAGAGAGAGAGATGTCGAAAACCCTCTCACTCGTGTTCATGCTCAAGCCGTACCTAAGGGTGTGCAACCGGATTGATTTTACCCAAAAATCGGATCAGATCACCTAAAATATAGGTCTGGGAATCGATTCCTATTCAAACCAGTCTAGATATAGTTCTAATTTTGGAAACTGATTGGAAAACTAGTCTGGTTCCTAGTTTCAAGCATAGACCTGCCCAGGAACCGACCTATTTTGGAATCAATTTTTAGCTACTCTTTGAAAAAAAAGAAAAAGACTTAGTCTCACTTGCCTCATCTCTCTATTTTTGGTGGATTGTAATTCATATGCTCATAATTAAAGATTGTTGCTTTTGATGGATAATGAGTTTTATTATTTATCTTTTACTTGGAATCATTTCATTGCTACTCCTATTATTTTCTTAAAAAGTAAAATCAGAAAAAGATACAAAAAAGGTTCTCGAGTAGATTCTAGAACCGGACTAAAAAACATAGTAAGTTCCAAAATAGGTTTAAAGACAAAAAGGTAGGTTTCAAATTTCAAAAATTGAGAGTCGATATAACAAGATAGGTTTCAAGTTCTATCCTGGAATCTATCACCGGGATAATGCTCACCGCTACTGCTGTCCACTGTTGACTAAGGTAGTCTTTTCCTCTCCGTCTTAGTTGTGACATCACATCTCTAGCTTGTGATCATTGGCTAAGTCATGAGCCCTCCAGCAATACCACAATGAGCTCTTGGTTGTGCATCACCAACAATGCCCAAGCGGTGCTCCCTTTACCGATCTCCCTTCTACGGCGATGAGGCTAATGATTCATGGACCTAGATGAGAAGCTATTGCTCCGAGCCTCCTTACACCAACCAATCGATCCTAACAAGCTTGTTGTTTTCTATGGGCCACCAAATTGCAAGTCACTGAGCAACACAATAACCCATATCCTGTATTGTCATGTTTTGATTCTTCTTACAAGTGATTCAAGTGTAAGCATTGCCTTTTCTTGACTAGGGCAAATGAGCAGTTGAGGTAGAACAAAAAAAACAACATTGAAAACTCAAAAGCAAAAAGGGAACATTGGGTTTTAGCTCTTTATTACGAGAGCTCAGTTTCACTGGTGGAAAAAAATAAAAATGAAAAGAACATAAGAAGAAGGAAGAAGAAAGAAGAAGAGAGGGAAAAGGAAAGGGGTTTTTGCCATACGCCTCGCCAAGCCGTTTTGACGCTGATTTGCAACGTTCGGTAAGTAATCGCACTGCTCATTCATCTTATTGGAGTAGTTTTTAGATTAGGGCTTGAAACTTGAAGTATGGTTAAATTTAAGCCGTATAATCGATTTTTGAGTTTTTGATCTTTACATTCTTTGGGAATTGATAGATTATGGTGTTAGGGAGCCATAGATTTTAAAGAGAATGGTTTTGAATAAACAGTTCGGTTGGAATGAGAATTTGAAGGTTTCACACTTGAGTTCGCTTTGCGAGCGGTTTGAATAATCACTTGATAGTGCGATTTGTTGGCGTGTAAGGGTTGTTTTGTTAGCATTTAAGTTTAGTTTAACTAATTTTTCATTAAGATAGGGTTTTACTTGATTTTGACATTGTTCCTCACTTATTGTTAGGATCACGAGTTTGAAGTTTCGAGTATCATTTGTTATTTGGTCGTAGGCGGTCCCGGGTGAGTGATACTATCTTTTGTTTGGGTTTATAAAACTCATTATCAAAAGTGAGATGGATTATATAGGTATGAGTTACGAAATGACATTTTTATTACATAAAAGGCTACATTGAGCATTTGCTACTTCTTGGTTATTTACAAATATTTTAGAACACGTATTATGTAAGGTATTGTGAGAAAATGTATCGCTTGGTGAAATAGTTTATGAATGGATTTGCGGATGGTATGAGAGATGTTTTGAGACCGGTATTTCTAGCGGATGAAATGTATTATGATAAGGTTATGGTTTTCATTTATATAATGTATTATGGTTTGTGTGATTGATTATGTATTCATTTTATGGTATTGAAGGACAGTGGTTGGATGTTTATGATTATGATTTGTACTGATCAAGAACTAAGTGTTACACGACGACACATGTCTCGTGGGAGTTACTTTTAGAGCCTTGTAGTTAAGGGCTAAGTGCTACACGATAATACGAGTCTCATGGGAGTTATCTCAAGAGTCTTGTACTATATATCTATTAGTCAAGGGTTAAGTGCTACTCGACGATGTGAGTCTTGTGGGACTTACCTCTAGAGCCTCATACTGTGTATGAGTTGGTCAAAGATTAAGTGCTACATGGTGACGTGAGTCTCGTAAGAGCCACATCTAGAGCTTTGAGTTGGGTATTGAGCATGGAATGGACCTCTGAAATGTAATTTGATGAGATTGAGTATTGAACTAAACCATTAATACTTGTTTTTGATATTATTCTTGTAAGTTGGTTATTCTAATTTTGATATAAATGAGCTATGTCTTAAGTCTTAAATGTGTGACGTGAAGGTTCGATCCATTTAGAAGAGATATATTACTCACCAGGTTATGGTTGCTCATCCCTTTCATCTTACTTACTTTTTAGGTTCCTCAGTTAGCAGTAAGTAAGGCGAGAGCTTCGCGAGAACTTTTGGTGGTAGGATTTTGGGTATGGTTTGAGAGAGTTTTACGTATGGTTGTTGATAGTTTGTTGGATTAGCTGAGTTCTAGTTGTACATATTCTTTTGTTTATCGATAGAAACTCTAATGTTGTAACCAATATGTTGGTTTGTCATGTATACATAGTTGGAGATATATCTTTTGATAACAGCTTCTCTTGGTTATTTTGAGACTCCATCCTTTGTGTAGAAGGACGGCTGTAATATCCCCTATTTTTGTTAGTTTCGAGGTGTGACACAATGAAGGTAGCCACTATTTTTTTTGTTGCAAATTTTAGCAACGCCAAGCAACATTACAAGTGCCCTTATAGTGAGGCCATGGGAGTTCAAAGTCATGACCAAGTGCTATACCATCCAATCTTGTTAGTGTCGCTTTGCATTGTGTCTGATCCACCATCGTGGAACCACCGTATCCACCTAGCTAGATGCCATCGTCCACAAGCCCTATCATTGTTGCAAGTCCGATGTTATCGTGAACCCGAGTGTCTTGTTGTGAGGCGGGCCCTCACCAAGAGTGATGGACCATCCGCCGTTGTCCAACCACCTTGTGATGAATAGAGAACCAGTCGAACTACCGTGAGCCCTGCTATGAGTTACAATGCGCTGATCGACCCCACTATTTGCAATCCACAAGTCGATCCACTGAGGTTCAAACTTGGAAAGTTAATCATCAAGATAAGGTAAATTTCTTATCTCGTTTGATTCAAAGTATTTGATTGTCTAATCTGAATAAAATCGTTAAGTAACAAAATCTTTTAAGCCATATGGGATCAATTAGGAAAATCTTTTCTAATTTGCAATCACACAAATGAATTTAAATCAATCTATAAGGCTTTAGATAGAATTATTGACATAGTGGGTATTTCGAATTTGATAGGTTGATTGATAAGGCGTTGGATCAATAATCAACATCAACATCACCTTTATCCCAAATTAGTTGGGGTCGGCGGTCGATAAATCCGAAGCGAAAAGCTTAAAATACACTAAAAATAAAAGCAAAAACATGAGTACCTCAAAAATAAATAAATAAATCGCAAAAATATTTGAGTTGATTTATCTGCTTTCCTTATTTGAATTGATTTGATATGGATTGTTATCTTTTTGCATATTTGGTTACATGTTTAAAATTTCGAACGATATTGTAGGTACATAACTACTGCATACAGATTACATTGCATATCATTCTAGTTAAAATTGCATGTTTACACTTGATTGCATTCTAGTAGATAGATTTTCATGCTTAAAATAGTCTATCGTTAATAGGTTACGGTTTAGGTTAATTTTAATCCCTAAGCTATGCTAGATAACTATAGTCTAATAGGTATGTCATTAATTCTAAATATAATAAAAGAATGTCATCTTTGCGAAGTATTGCACGTTAGGAATGATTTTATCGAATTGTATGCCATTAGGATAATCATATAGTTTAATTAATTTCATATGTATTCTTAGGTTAGATCGCATTTATTCATGTCATTACATTACATTAAAACTCATGCATTGCGTATAGTTTAGATTCCATTTAAAATGTGAAATCAAAAAGAGAATAAATTGCTTGGCTCATGCTCTCCGCATCGATTTTTCTTGAGCTTTAGGTGTTTTATTTAAGGGTTAATACCAAGGAAAATCCCAAATTGGTACATCTGTGACAAATTTACCCCAAACTATTTTTTTGACCACAAAAACCCTAAACTGGTATGCTTGCAATAAATTTACCCCAAATTGATGCACTTGTGATAAATTTACTATCCGTTAGTTTTCGTTAAATTTAACGTTAAATTACTGAGTTGGATGGCATGTGACAGTTCACGGGTATAACAATTTGGGTTTTTTACCCTCTGCTCATTACAGATGTATCAATTTGCAATTTTTTTTGTCGTATTAACCTAATTTATCGAAGGCTAAATTTGTCACATATATAATAATTTGGATTTTTTGTGGTAAAAAAAATTATTTTAGGGTAAATTTGTCACAAATGTATCAGTTTGAGATTTTTCGTAGTGAAAAAAATAGTTTGGGATAAATATGTCATAAATGTACTAGTTTGAAGTTTTTCGTAGTCAAAAAAATACTTTATGGTAAATTTGTCTCGAGTGTACTAGTTTGGAGTTTTCGCGGTATTAACCCTTTATTTAATTGATTGCGCAGCCGCATGTTAGCCTATGCCCTTCTGATTTACGTTTATATAAATCAAGTTGCATACTTAAATATTTTCATAAACAAAACGAAATGGTACTGAAAGGGCGTCAGAGTAATCTGGCTCAACCAAGTCCTCGAATTCAAAATCTCTAGTTCATAGAAATAGAATAGCTATCTCACTATTTTATTTAGGTGTCTAATCGATTACCGTAAATAGATTAGTGACGACTCTAAAGTTAGATATTTTTCATGTTAAGGCATAAACTCTAAGTTGTGATTTGGTATGGACTTGGGAGAGTCCAAGTTAGCTTAATTGAATAATTAGCTTATGAATCCATTCACCTAAATTGAATGAAAATTTAGGTTGCGACAATAATAAACTCGACAAGCCCCAAACATCACTGTGAGAGTATGAATAAAGGAGAATGGTTTCGACAGTTTGTAGGTTTGTGAGAGAAAATTGGTTCAATGATATTTGACTAATTCACAAAATTCACACTAAAATAAAGATAGACTTTTATTTAAAAATAACTTTGTAAACAAGAACTTTAAATATTGAAATTCGGATGACATGGCCTATAGTGCCACAGCATAATATCGTCATGCTTATGAACAGTAATAGATTCAAAATAACTACCCTAAACTTGTCTACTCGAACTTGTTCCATCTGCAAAGAAGTAGAGTCATCCAGTCTCTCTATTATTGCCAACCGTCTTTCCCAAGGTCAAGTCCTAAAACTTATGATAAGTTAAGAAAAAGAAAGCTTGAAACTTTTGATTAGAGGTTATCTTACTAACAGGCAGTGAGTCACAAGAAAACTTTGGGACATGAAGAAGATTATGAAGTGTGACGATAGGTGAGAGTTTGACGGATCTTGTTCCAGCTATAACCAAAAGAGAACCATCAGCAATTTTGATTTTTTTTTTAATTTCCTGCACACAAACAATAGGTAGAAAAGAGTTTTGAATAACCTATCATATAATCGGTTGCTCTTGAATCGAGAATCCAAGGACATTATAAATAACAAAAGTTTTGTACGGCGCTCACTTTTATGTCAAAAATTTTCATTGGATTATTCAATTGCCACATTGGAGATAAATGATCACTTAAGTGCATCCGACAACAAATTATGTCTTAAACCCCTACGCGGCTTTTTAAATTATTTTTCGGCTCATGTGTGGCATCTTTAAAAGAAATTGAAGTCCAATGTGAAAAAAATTTCGTCCAACCTGGCAAAGTGAATAAATAGATGTAGCTTCTTTTTTTTTTTTTTTTTTTTTTGGTTTTTGGGAATATCTCTCTCTCTCTCTTTGTGGAGTTGAAAGAGAAAGCTCTGTTTTCACGATAAACAGAGCAAAGTCTCAGCCTATGATTCGCATCCATAATGCTCCATTCCTCGTTCGCCAAAGCTCGACGAAATCCGAAGCATGGGCGAAGCAGGGACCCGTTCTTCGAGCTTGGAGGAGGAGGAGGAGGGCCCTCGTAGTGAAGATGAGAGCATGAGTGGAGGATTGAAAACAAGGCTTTGCAGGCACGATGAAGACATGGCCGGCGAGACAAATCGGTTGAAAATCCACATCTTTGCGGAACCTCGTGGAGTTCTTGAAAACCGTGACATAGCCGATGGGCGATATACGCGCCCAACAACCCCATCGTCGACAACCACGAGAAGCTTTACATAAATGCTTCTCTGCTTGCTTTGCTTCAAGAATCACCTTGAACTAGAACACCAATCATTCAATTATTTAATGACCTCAAATCTATTTTTTTTTTTAGGCTCTCTCTCGCTCTCTTGCAGATAATTCCCTGCAATTTTACAAGTAATTTCAATGTAAGATTAGGGTTTGCTTCAAGGCCTGAATTTAGCCCTACTTTGTCAGTCTGGGGGAAAGGGCAAACAACGTTGTTTTTTGTTTTTTTTTGCTGAAGAGCTCAAGTTGCGGCTGCCAAATTAGGGTTTATATTTGGACGTCAAACATGTAAACAACATTGGTCGGGACTATTAATGCTGACCGAGCATGCCGGCGAGTCAAGTGGGTTGAAAATTTTAATAAAATATGACTATATCAGATTTCCGGCAACCTAAATCGAAGATGGCACTAAAGGAATCGTATTTTTTATTTTATTTTAATAATATCACCTAAGTGATCTTGAAAAATAAAAATGGCACAAAAGTAACCGTTGTGTTTTGACACTTCTAATGTTATTATGCTGCTTTTTTTTTATGAGGACATCTGTACAAAGATAGTTGCCTTTATGGGCTAAAGAACTAGATGTATTTGAAGAAGGTTGAAGGAGTTTATAAAGGTGCCTTAACTGTTCCTCTGTGAATAGAATTGAATCCAACTTGATTTGCTCTTCCTCACTTTTTCTTGGAATGCACGACCATCGCTATTGCTTCTTCTCTTCCAATCTTCTTTCGTACAATTTCCCATACATTTATCAAAAGGTCTCTTGGTATGTCATGGTTTCTTACAATGTGCACACCATGGTTTCTTGCTCCCAACTTCCTCAAAATCAGGCTCATAAGATACAAGTGCAAAATCTTCGAATATAGAGTTGACACTTGTTTCCAAATCACGTAGCATCCTTCACCTCCGAGATTTCTCCCTTCTAACTTCAGAGAAAATCTCCCAAATGGATTGTAGAGGTTTTCGACCAAGGATTTTGCCTCTCACCTCATCCAAATTTCGATTAAGGCTTGCTAGAAACATTTATACTCCATCAAAGTTTTTCGACCAAGGATTCTGCCTCTCCCCTCATCCAAGCTTCGATTAAGGCTAGCTAGAAACATGTATACTCTATCATTCTCTTCTCTCTTCCTTTGTCTCTTGCAATCAACAAGACTTTCCATGTATCATCATAGCATTGATCAAATTAGAATATGTTTATCTCACAACGTTCCACATATCTTTAGCGGTCATAAGGAATAGGTACGGTTTTTCAATTGCTGGCCCCATAGAATTCACTAGCAGGCCATCGCTAATGAGTTCTTCGATCTTTAAGTCTGCTAATAGAGATTGCTTTCGATTGGTTCCATTACCTCGTCTATCAAGTTGGCCTAGCTTCCCTTGCCATCAATTTCTGACTCGCCGATTGAATCATTGAGTCCACTCCACTCAATTGGTGACCTGTTAATAGCAAGTTGGAATTCTGGGAGAATTGCTCTCTCCACTACTGCTCGATTGTGCAGAGAGATTAGTTGGGTTGTTCTCTGGCATGACACCCGAGGAAGCGGTGTCCCCACTAGCTCCAGTCATTGTTGTTTCCACCATCGTAGGAGCCATATAAATCCTTAACTTTGATACCATGTGGATTTCAAAAAAGAAAAGTAAGAAAATAGGAGCAGAATAGAAACAAATTTCCTATTTCCTAATTCTTGTGATTTACTGCCTAATTCTGAGGATTCAGAAATAAAAGGAAATATAATAGATGAAAACAAATTAACTTCCTATCTCGTGATTTCTCCTAATTCTTCTGCACATATAAACAAACACCTCCACATGGAGGATTTTATAGCTGGTTGTATGAAAAGCGTTAGATTTAGGCAGCATGCAGACTCCAACGATTGGCGAGAACGGATCAATCACTGTCTGAATGTAAACATAAAGGATTCATTTGTTTCGCGAAAAACTCATGTTTTGTATCACATTTTCTAAATGTATGAACAAAAAATATGTTCATCATCTATGAAAAAATTTAGGCATAAGTTATTGTCGATAAAGAAAGTTTGAAAAAATTGGAATATCTTTTAAATCGCGCTTTTTCCAAGTCTTATGGCTTGAACACTCCCATAAATAATATTCTGACCATATTACCCTTTATCTTTTTCAAGTTTTAGCATGCTCAAATGTGGGGCCCATTTGGAGTTCAATTTTTTCATTTGTTTCTTACGTTTCTTCCACTTCTTTCCTTTTTCATATCCTTCCATTCTCCATCGTGCTTCGCTCGCATGCTTCATTCTCTCTCTATAACGGCATCGTCTCTGGTCTTCGTTCTCTCGCTCCGCTTCTTCTTCTATGTCCACTGCTCGGCCTATCAAACGGCGAAGACCTACATCACCCGCGTGGGCTCCCATTCCAAGCCGTCCATTTCCCCACCCGCTACCACAGGTGCACCTCCGAGTTCCCTGATCACTCCCCCTGGTACTGGAGAGCAACTCTGGGCCGTGCCATAATGCTGGAAGGGCGTTTGCCAAAAGGTGTCCAGTTCTCTTCGAGAACCTATAATCGAAAGACCGTCGGAGCGAGATTTTTTCTAATGGGATGAGGCCTCCAGAAGATCTGCAGATCCAGTGACTGGCATCAAGTTCACTTGATTCATTTGATAATTGGAGAGCATGAGATGATTTAGTCCTATACTGTGAAAGAGAATGTGAGTGAAGTACCGACAGAGAATAAGGTGAAATGCCTTCTTGGTTGAGTAACGTGTCCTGGGATTTGTTTTCTTGAGATCAGTTTCCTGTGGATCGGATTCACTGGCAACTCAAGGTAAGGATCTCCACTGACGGCTGCGTCGGGGTGATGGAGGCCGTTTACCCGGCATCAATTCTAAAACCTAACGTCCGAGGTGCTCAAGCTCAGAGGCAACGCAAGCAAAGGCCTGAAGGTGGAGAGGATAACCCCGGGTCATCCGCCGCTGGCCGATTCCACGTGAGTTTTTGGTCGGAAGACATGGGTTTTATATCCAACGACTACTCCGAGCAACCTTATCCAGCTTTAGGATCATACACAAGCTCAATGTCCGGTGGCTCCTATGGCTGATAATGTGCACGAACAACCTAGAGATGTTCTTAGTCACGTTGATAATGGAATGGACTTTTGGCATGATCTTTTCATTGGAGCTGGGAGTGCACAAGAATTGCCAGAATTCTGAAGAGAACGCAGAACAAAGCAAGAAAGTTAAATAGACTGTGCTTTGGCAGACTTTAAGGGAAGTGGAAGAAAAAGAAGAAACATATAATATAATAAGGAGACACTAAATGGGCCCCACATTTGACTTCAAAAAATAAGGGCAATATGGCCGGAATTCTGTAAAGAGGTGTGCACGAGCCATACGCGGAGCGAAAAAAGCGCCACGGCTATGGCTATCTTTTATAAGTTAATTATTTTAAGTGGTACAACTTTTAGGAAAATATTTTTTGTATTATTCATTTTTCAAAAAAAAAAAAAAAAGAGAGACGGGTCTATTTTTAACTGCGTCTGATGTTTTAATTGCTGTGTCGGCTCCTTTCTACGACATACTCATAGAAGGACATACATATGGCAAAAGTCACTCTCATAAAAAAAAAGTCAAATTGGGGAAGCAGAATCCACTTGGCTTTCTTAAAGCATGGTGGAGAGAATGACGGAACGAAGGACAACGGTAAAACTCCACTTTTAAGTGGAGAACACCTTGAGAGATGCAGGCAGTCAAGTGCAGAATGAGTAATCGCCATTATTTATTCCAGGTTGTCCAAATCTTTAACTTTCTAGATCAATGATTTGAGGGAAGAAAGACATGATGACAAGACCAGCAAGATGACAAGAAGACCTCGCAACCACCACCCCATCCGAATATTAAAAAAATGTAAGAAAATCCAATTTTCTCCTTTTTTTTTTTTTCTTTGATGGTGTTCGTGCGATTTGAATTGAGAATATCTTTTACCGAAATTCGTACTTCGATTTTTATTAGGAAAGGTTCTGTGGCTCTGTTTTCGCGGAGAAATGGGATGAACAATGTAGATCGAACGATGGTTGATGGAAAGACTCTGAAAGTTAGGCAATCTACTGTTACAATACTCCTACTTGCTGTGAACGAGAAGTAAATTACTGGGATCTGAAAATACAGGAAATTGAAAGTGCAGGGCAACTATATTACGAGAAAGGCTAAAACACTTCTAAGGAAACAGAGTAACTTTTTCTGGTTTTTGTGTTTCTGAACTTCCTTTCCTTTCTTCTGAGTATTTATCCTCTTTGCACTTCTAACCGCTCAAACAGTTATTCTTTGATTTCAAATTCTTTGAATTTTGGCGCTGCAATTCACTTCTTTCTGACTCATGATTTTCATAACTGGACCCACGTTAAAATAGGGATCCAGTGCCTTCATGATTTGTAACCGCATAATTACAGTCTTTGTTTGAATGATATCTCTTGATTTCGGGAACTTGTGCGCGACACCGTGACTGGCTTTGTATTCAAATTCGGAACGTAATCTCCATGTTTAATCCGTGTTCAAGATATACCGAACTCAAGTACACCATGTATTTCATTCGCTCTTCCTTTTTTTCTTTTTTTCTCTTCAGTACACGCTTTTTTTTCTAACCTCCGACATGGCGCGCATATGCCGAATCAGCAAAACACTCTATTTATTCTGCTATGACGTTCTCTTCCTTCGACTAGTTCCGGGATTATGAATGCGCCTTTTGCATGTCGTTCTGAAATGCCGAATCGGAGTACAATATTCGGTATCAACAGGTGGCCAAGGAGAAAACTCATTTTCATTTCCCCGTAAGAATGCATGACATCTTTACTTGACTTGATGGCAGTTGAAAGAACATACAATTTGAAACAAACAGAAAACGTCTTAGGGGTAATGTAACCGAAAGGTCTATCTGTCCTAAAATATTCCACGCCATTCAAGATGAGAAGCTTCTTCCCTAGCTGATTGTCCTGCGTACCATCCGACTGTGTGTGAGCTTTACAATTCTTCTCCCGCGAGATCTTCAAATATTCACATAGAAAGAGGTTCTTCAACCCTTTGGGAGAAAACACATCAACCGGCAACCTTGACCGCAGAGTCAGGAAGCATCTTACATCTGTGGGGGGCCACTGCTACCTAAGAACTTGCTAGACGCGACGATGAGGTTTGGACGAGAGTTTGACCGTACTACCGGGGATGACCTGCTGACATCTAGCACTCGTCCAAGTCGTGCATCGCAGGTCAGCAGTACCCACTCGGAGTCATCGTCAAGTACTTGAGTCGAACTTGCTCGGGTCCTATGTAAACCGCCTTGTGATTTTCCACAAGGTCTCGAGATCCCTCTTTGCATGCGGAAGCGGTTATATCTCGTTCGCATACGCCACTTTTACTCTCAGAGATCCCCTCTCGTTGATGCATGGCAATCATATTTGGGCGATGGTGGCGGATTCTCATGTTGGGTGGAAAGATCTATGGCTCCGGGATCTCGGCAGGAGCTTTTGCTCTTCCTGGCACGAGCCTTGTATTCTACGTGACTTCGGGCCCTTTTCAAAGGACTAACATTCACGTTGTTTTCTGAAACTAAATGATCTCCCTCCGGCGACGAGGTCATATGGATGGATGCTGCTTTCTCCCCACTGGAACAGCACTGACTGGAACTCGAACTGTGACTGCATGATGATGATGCCGACTTCAACACAGGAGCCCGGAATCAAGTTCAGGGCTCCAGGTTGCATGCTCAGTGGCTGCTGATGATCGCTGTGGTTTAAATTAGATAAGGACTGGTATTAGATAGATTTGGAGAGGCCAGCTCTGGGAAGGGTGTGTAGAAAGAACCGATTTGCAAAAGAACCCGGTCCACCTTGGACAGTGTCCATTACAAGTTGAAGTTTCGTAAGGAGTGACCGACCTTCTTGATTTTCGAGACGGCCAACGTTTGATCCCGTGTTGCCTGCATATCCTTTTCAAGGTCGTGGGGCAAACTGAAATCCAGAAAGAGAAAGCAGGCAAAAAATCAGCCGATGCAATGGATATTGAGAGAGGATGGAATGCCATATCTATGAATGCCTATAACTCGAGTTTACAACTATCAGAAGCAATGCAATGATGAATTGTTCTGTCAAAACTCACATGATACGCACGAAAATGCCAAAGGTAAGTCCCCAAAACATGTGAAAAAGGAAACATCACAATGCTCATATTATCATCCAGGAAGTGACAAGCTGATCATGAATCAAGACATGAATTCAAGTGATGGCGTTGATATTCTATTTTTCTCAAGCAAGCGGACAGGATTGTAATTTGCAGAATAGAGAAGCATGTATAAAGCAGAGAAACACTGCCAGTTAATTAACAGATGAAGTCTCCCATCATATTCACATAAATCTTGAGAGAAAGAGAGCGAGTCCCTAGCGCTTAAATAGTTTCCAAGCTAGAAAATCATAGCTTATGAAGCTTATGGTGGCAGTCTTACCACCAAGACTTCTTGCAGCATCTTTAAGACTACCGCAAAGTACTGACGAAGGACTTGCAAGCTGATGGCTTTCTCCGCCCTCGTACATTTCTTATGTCCTGTTTTTCCTCTGGCTGCATCGGAGCAGGTTCCTTCACCATAGAAAGAGCAATCTTCACACGTTCAGTACTCAAGTCTTGAAATTGCCTGAAATCGAGAGATTTCTCAACAAATAATCCCCTGCTCTGGCCTTTGGGTCGCTGAAGCCACTGTATCACTCTGCTGAACTTCTCCAACATGAAGAGCTCCAGGACGAATCTTCCTCAGAGCACCTCTCCAAATGATACTTTCCAAATTCAGCGACTGTTCTCCTTGAGGCCTGCCTTCTGAAGGCACTGGAATTTCTGGCAAGACAGTTTCCTCCTCCAGTTCCTCCTCGGTAACGACCCGCAAATTCTTACAAACCTGTTGGATAAGGATGGAGAGCGAACCTAGCATCTTTTTCTGTTTGTCATGATCCTTGCAGTCACAGGTAAGAAGAACTCTAGCACAAAATCAGCTGTACCAGTGTGGATGCTCCTTAGACGGATAGCGACTGCGGCACGCAACCCAAACATTCTTGCATGGTGAGAGAGAGGGTATCAGTTTTTCCCAAATAAGTATGTCCGATGAAAAGCACGGCTGGTTGGTTAGAAACGCCCTCCCAGCAACGCCCTGACCTTTTAGCAAGTGATGCTCAGAACAAGCCTCATGAAATGGTTGGATGCAAGGATCAGCCACATGGCAAGCGTGGTCAATGGTAGAAACGCAGTGAACATAGTTCTCATCAGAGTGCCTACAACCTCCTTTACCTTGTTGGCTACACGGGACCCACGTCTGGGCTAGTGGTAATCCATGCGTCTCGCAGGCAGAGCTTAAGACTTCACAAATCTCGGGTATTGCAGCTTCATATGATTTCGAGGGTGACTGAATGGAGAACAAAAGGTGCTCAACCAAGGTGTCAAAAGAAAACTGTATCATCTCATCAAGAAGATTACTATGCTCGAAATCATCCAATTACCTCGACATTGTGATTGCTGAATACTTCAGAGATTCTAAGATCACAAGCCTGAAGTGGGAACAATTATTCCAGTAAGAAAAGGTTAACATGAAAAGATCAATTCTTCTGGAATGATTTCTGATTACCAATATAATATCATGAAGTGGATACAGTTCTGAAACAAACTAATGGGATAAGAAACGGGGCAATGGTGGAAAGGAGGATTTGTTCATATGTTTTGTTTGAGATGATGCAATTCAAAACACAAACCAAGTAAGTTTCTGTTTCAAAGGAAACGTCTGTAAGGTAGTAACTAGTAAGAGCTGAAATATCCTGGTTTTTCTTGAATATATAAAACTGAAGTCATGACTCACAACTTATGAAAGCTAAGACTTCCCAAAATGAGTACTGATTTTCAGGGTCCGGAACGGCTGCAGTGGATTTTAGATAGTCATTAGTGTGAAGATCAGCATATGGAAATACTCAAGTATCATCTATAAACCATAAATCCCTTTCGAGAAATGAAAATCTTTAGACGTAACAAATTGTGCTTCGTGAGAATTCCACGAGGCACCAAAATCTGCAAGTGCATTATTACTTCAATAACAATCAGATTAAGTAACAAAATTGCAAATACGTCCTAAATCTGTCATATAATAAGAATCTACATGACACCAACAGAAGATAGTTCTTTTTCTAAATTGAGCGCAGATTCCGTTATTGATCTGTTATCTCAAATAGCACTATCTATCTGGACAAGAAAAAACAATATTTGATAAGAGCATATGAAATATCACTTCATGCAACGTAGTTATAATATCTAAGCAAACATGACAGAGAGAAGCTATCTATGGATTCATATATCTAAACAGGGATCTTTGTTATCGGAGAAAGACCCTTCAAATCATTAGGAAACAAGTGGATTTTATGTTGGTGCAAAAAGCAACTAGGAAAGATTACCTTGGCGATCTTCATTTAATCAGTGCGCAGTGAAACTTAGGTAATGCAAGGAAAAAGGTTCAACAAACTCTCTAGTGCTTCGCAAACGCTTTCAATGTCAGGCCGATACTGGATTTTCTGGGTCGTCATCACAACTTCAATAACACCCAAGCAAGTCTGCTCCTTGTTCAAAGACAGGCAGGGCAAGTGTTCCACGGACATCGAAATGCTGAGCATGATTGACCCTGGCATACTCATCACTTCTGAAGAATCGGACATCAGGAGTCCACTCAGGACCTTTCTCAAAAATACCCGACTAGGTAATCCCATCAATTCCTTGGAATTCTCCTCGGCTGAGACTGATAATTCACCGATATCTCCCTGTACTTTGAAAGCCTCTTGCTGCTAGGATAAATGAAAAGGGCTGGTCGTTGGTTGTGAGAACACGCTTGCTGCCTCTATTAACAGGCACCCATATCTGGATGGAGGACATCCTTATCTTTTGGTGAACGTTGAAGCAATCGAGAGCACAGATCAAACCTATCCATCACAGAACTTGTTGGATCGAACTCACTGTCGGCCAATCCACCATTTCTTCTGAAATCAGATCCTTCATTAATATGTTTATCCGACTGACTAGACACTCAACAACCTCAGAGACTGAGGATTATCGAGAGGTTTCGCTTGGCTATTTCCATAGGAGAATCTCCGGGAAGCAATGGTGTTTGCATATCCACTTGGTTGTTCTTTTGAAGCTGGGCAGCGCTGGAGTTGCACTCAATATTTGCTGGAGCAGGCCACTGAAATGGAGAGTCAAGCAAGGCACTAAAACTGGGAGGGCTCTGTTGGAGAATTCAGATCCATCATAGTCTCCAACCAGCATCCTTCTAGCAACAGTTCATCCATGGAGTCGATGTCCATGGCTGAATCCAGAGCTGTACCGGGTTTGGGATTGGTGAGAAGACAGCGTCTTCCATTTTTATTTTCCGTCACCTCGATGCTATTCCATCGAAACGCGCAGGAAATCCCCTTCTGTTAAGATAAGCCAAGAACATGCAAATGTCAACAGATTGTAGCTTGAATTTACCAACAAACCAAGATAAATAGACAATCCAACTCCAAAACCAAGAAAAGAGAAAATTCTCGAAACCATCGAATAAGACAACTTCATGCTTCTATCTATGCATATGCAGTTGGAGTCAAGCTGGGAGACCTCGGATTAAAGCAGCTGTTATTGACGCAAAGAAGGAAAAACTTGGGTTCATAAAGTGTTTGGAGAATCCAAACGTTCAAGCGGCTAATCACAAGGATTGAAAGAAACAAGAATATAGGCCATTTCTCCGCATGTTCTCCGGAAGTGATCCGCTAATTTACCGTCATTTGATTCAAGCTTTATCATCAGCAAGAGAGATTCAATTTTCCTGCCCTCCAAAAACATAACCGAGGACTCAATAAACCGAAGCAGACATGTCGCCAACCATCAGAAAACAGACGAGCCCCATGAATCCAAGCCACGTTTAAATTCGACAAAAACAGACTTGGACAGCTAAAACAGAAGAATGAAATGAAACGGAAAGAAGCAACTCACACTATTAAGAAATTCCGGGAGATTCTCACAGGGGTAACTTAGAATTTTCTTTGGTCCTTTTTTCCTGCTCTCCTCAAGTACTCACAAGCGAGAAACTCTTGCAAAAAATCAAGATCTCATCTGATTAAAAGAGAGAGAGAAGGAGAAGAGAAGAGAGAGAGAGGAGAGAGCTCCAACAGAGCCTGTATCTCTCTGGCTGCGATAATCCCCGCACAAGAAAGGACCCCCTTTAGGCCATGGTAATTATCTGAGTCTCCAAACGCTCCACGGAATTCTTCGCTATTGGGTGAGCCCAAGATTCTCCTAGCTCCTGGGTGCACCCCGCACAAGAAAGGAGGCCTCTTTGGACTTTGGAGTACCCGCCATAACTTAGTCAACTCAGCCCTGAGAGAGAGAGAGAGAGAGAGAGAGAGAGGATGAATCCGTTTTGATGCTGGTTCTTGCTATTTTATATGGTGCAATCAGAATGCTCCAACAAAAAAGTGGCTTTGGAGGTCGTGTGCAGCTTAGGTCCCCATTTTCGGCGCATAAACCCGAAAACCATTTATATACAGAAGAGAGAGAGAGAGCGTGCACAAGTTGCGCGGTCTTTCTTTAAACAGGGTCTCTGTTTCCGTTTTTTTTCCGAATTATTTTGTTCCCCTGTTTCACTGTTTCAGAAAACTTTTCATCTGAATCTCTCGATCCCTCCTTCTCCACACAACAATCATCGTCAACGAGGATGGATGGATAAAGATTGAAGAAAGAGTATTCAAACCCATCTTCTGCACCACAAGTTACGACAAAGATGGAATCTTTATGGTTAGTCAGCCGTCGGACCCTTCTTCATGTGGCACTCCGTCAGATTGGGTAAAAGAAGAAAGGTCCAACTGGAGTTTTAATTGTCCTTGAAGAAGGAAGAAGAGAGAGAGAGACGGGGCTTTGACAATCACGGAGAGGACCTCACACTGACCAATGGAATTTTCCTTTTTCCCTCGTCAGGAAATTTCAAGAATATAATGCTATCTGTGAAAGATGCTTTACGTAACTCATCTGTCCACTGATTCCACTGAGAATTAGCGGGCAATACTAAAACTAGGTGCCACCTCATGATTATGAATAGTATTTCTTAAGGAAAAGTTTCAAATAAAAAATTTAAAATGTCCTCATTTTTTCAAATAAAATCCGAAGTACATACATTATTTCAAATAAGGATATGGAGTGGCCAAATCTTCTCAAATAAATGCTTAAAATAGATTTGTTTCAAATAAAGGTATGAAGTGGCCATATCAATTTCAAGGAGAGTTTGACCTAGCCATTCGAAGGGCATTTGTCTCATTTATAGTTTTTGAATTTTTTTCTTTTTTTCTTTCATTTTTCCTTTTCCTTTCCTTTTTATTTTCTTTTTTTTTCCTCATTCCCTTCGTCGGCCATTGCCCTCGCCCTCCTCGCCCAAGATAGCCCTCCCCTAATGCTAGCAAGGGCGGCCCTCAATTGAGGCCAATGATCCTCCACTGGCAGAGGGAAGGGGAAAGAGGAAAAAAGAGAACAAAAAAAAGATAGGAAAAAAATTAGTATTATTTACTTGACTATAATACCTCTTCTCAAAGGTCGGAATAGGACATGCTCGCCGGCTGGCCAAAGTCCGTATTTGATATTGATATGATCACTTGAGACTTTTGTTTAAGTCACTATTCACTTCATACTTTTATTTTAAAAAAAAAAACACTTCAACCCTTTTCTTAATGAAGTGCATACTCTACATCTGGCGGTTCGATATTGGTTTTATCGCTCTCTTGTTCATAGGAGGGGGTTTGATTTTCGATGTACATCACATTCTATTCATAGGTGTTGTGGGGATAGGTCTAAAGCAGTTCTGTCTTATTCAGTTCTTCGCCATGTGGGTTGAACAAATCGACCGCTGGGGTCTCTCCATTCCCAATCCTCATGTTTCAGGGTCGATGCAGCAATGATGCTCCTTCTACTTTTTCTTCGTCCGTATATGGACAATCAAATAACAGGACAAGACCAACAGGAAGAGCGTGTGGAGTTCACAAAGCAAAAATTGTCCAAAAAAACCCTTATTTATTGCACTTAAGGACCAATCATTTTTTAACTTTTAATTTTGCTAATTGAGCCCTAAATATTTCAAAATTTGCTAGTTGAGTCCATCCGATTAATCGGACATTACATAAGGCTAAGTTTGCCCTCTTTTTGAATTGGAACAACTCCTACTGAACATTTATCCATATTGAATCTATTTATAATTTTATTAATATAAGATTTATGAGACAACCCTAACAATCCTTGTGATCTATCACAAATATTTTTATTCCCATCACATACGTTGCCTCACCATATCTTTTATTTCTCAAAATTCTTAGAAATAATTTTTTTTTCATGTAACGAACCAAGATCATTAGCAACAAGCAAAATGTCATCAATATACATAACTAGAAAGATAAACTTGCGCCCACTATTTTCCTTAAACCCAAAGAGGTTATGGTATCATTGAACTTGAGATACCATTGTCGGGAAGCTTGTTTAAGTTCATATATTGACTTCTTTACTTTACATATCATGTGTTTCTTTCCTTTAACTGAAAAGCAGGTTGGTCCATATAAACCTCTTCCTCTAAATCTCATTAGAATGCAAGTTTTCACATTCATTTGGTGTAACTCTAAATCGTAATAAGCAACCAAAGCCATAAATATTTTAAGTGAGTCTTTCTTGGAGACTGGTGAAAAGATCTCCTTGTAATCAGTGCCTTCTTTTGAGTAAAACTTTAGCAACAAGCCTGACCTTATATCGTTTGATATCACTTTTGAGTCGTGCTTGGTCTTAAAGACCCATTTACACCCGACCTTTTTATATCCTTCAGGCAATTCAACAATATCCCAAAATTGATTCTGATCCATAGATTTTAACTCTTCTTCATGGCATCAAACCACTTTATAGAATCACTACATTCCATGGCCAATGGAAATGATTCTAGATCATTACCAATTCCTAAGTCAATTTTAACTTTTATAGATAAACCACATAGTCATTAGAATAGCTGATTTTCTATCTCTTTGAGATCTTCTCAATACTATTTATTGTGGCTCAACTGCTGTAATAGGTTCATTGTCGACAAGTTCATTATGGAGCGTTTGATCATTTATTTGTTGTTCTTGATTAACTAAATTATTTGTTGTTCTTGATAATCATTTAGTTGAACAATAATATCACGAACAACAATTTAAGAAGTTTTGGGTAAAGAAACCTCCACCCCGACTTCTTGAATGCAAGTGTCACACATTCTTCACTCCTACTGATATTGCCATTCTTAATGAACCTAGCCTTTTCGGATTCAACAATTCTCGTATTATGATTAGGTAGTAAAAGTTATACCCTTGAATTTTTCTTCATAACCAATAAAATAACCACTTGTCATTCTAAAATCTAATTGTTTTTTCATGTGGATTATAAATACAGACTTCTGCTGGACAACCCCAAACATGCGGTATAATAAATTAGGTTTTCATACCGTCCATAGATCAAAAGGAGTCTTTGGAACTGCCTTACTAAGAACCTTGTTTAATAAGTACATAAAAGTTTTTAATGAACACATCCATAAAGATAAGGGTAAAGATAAATAACTCATCATACTCCTAACCATTTCCATTAGAGGATGATTACACCTTTCTGCTATACCATTTTGTTGTGGTGTGCCTGGCATTTTGTATTAAGCACAAATATCATCTTTCAAGGAATTTAGCAAATAGACCCAGACATTGTCCTGACTCATTATATTTTCCGTAATAATCATCACCTCTATCTGACCTTACTATTTTCACTTTTTATCTAATTGTCTCTCAAACTTTTTATTATACACCTCAAGTGCATTCACAGATTGAGATTTATCACGCAACACATAAACGTAACCATAATGTGAAAAATCATCAATAAAGGTGATAAAATAACTTTCTCCACTAAAACATGGAGCATTAAAAGGACCACATATATCACTGTGTATAATTTAAAGAAGCTCTGTGTTTCTTGTGGCACATCTTTTATATGCGTTTGTTTACCCTTAAATACAATTAATACACACTCTCAGATAAGTAAAAATCCAAAATTTGGAAGAATTTCATTCTTACTAATATTTGCATCCTTTTTTTGGATATTTGACCCAAACGTTTATGCCACAAATAGAAAAATTCTCATCCACTAAACTGCTTTTAGTGCCGACATTATGATGCAAGGTCATTATGGTCTCAACGAAGGCATTATCGAGTTTAAAATTGCAGAGACCATCGCATAAGATTTTAGTTTTAATAAGATTTTCATTCTTAAACAAACTAAAAGATCCACAACCAAACTTAAAAGAAAAACCCGTCATATCAAGTTTTGGCAAAGAAACTCAATTTCTGGAAAACGTAGGTACATGAAGGATTCGAAAGAAATCCAAATAATGCTCAGTATATAAAACTCAATGGTAAGTACCAATGCCTTCAATTGAAGCTTTATTTCTATTCCTCGTGTACACATAGTTCTCATTTGGCTTAAGGCTTGGATCATAAGGAATCCCTGCATCGTATTAGAAACATGGGTGGTAGTACCCGAATCAATTCATCAAGTATTATGAGAACTTTAGTAAAGTTTTGATTCAAAAAAATAATAAAGCACAAGGCTTACCTTTCTTTTTTGAACCAACCTTTACGCTTTAGACAATCTTTCTTAAAGTGTTCAATTTTATTACAAAAATGACATTTAATAAGATTGTGTTCCTTCTTGTGGATTTGAGAAGCCTTAGAAGAGTCATTTGGGATGTGTAATCCTTCCTTCTTGCTCTTTCTCCCTTTCCCACCTTTCCACTTGGAAATTCTTTTTAGGCTCTTGATGAGTTAAGAGATGGACTGAATGAGCCTTTAGATTCTTTATCCTTGTTTCCTTTTGAACAAGCATATCGCCAATTCATTTACATTCCACTTATCTTTTATAGTGTTGTAATTCATCTGAAATGGCCCATATTGTTCATAAAGTAAGGAATTCAGTATAAACTAAAAGTACTCATCCAAGTTCATTCCCAAATACTTTGTTGCTAGATTTGTCATTTCAAGTACATATTCATGCATGGTATGTTAACCATCATATTTCATGGTGATCAAAGTACTCATCAATGTACTAGCGATTGACTTATCAGTTGTTTGAAAGCACTCTTCCATAAATTTCATAAATTCCTTTGTATTGTCAGTTTTGAGAAGAGAGGTCTTTAAGTGTTTGCTACTATCATTCACTGAACATTAAGCTTAATTTGTTCGATCTTTTCCAAGCTTTATGAAAAGACATTTCATATCACTACTCTCGCCAGTAATAGTAGCAATTCCTCAACTTGAAGTGCTAAATCAAGACCCAGGACACCTAAATGAAATTGGACTTGCTCACTCCAATCAGAAAAATTCATTTCATTAAATAATGGAACAGACAAAGCATGTGCATGAAGAGAGATGGGTATAGATACTGTAAGTATGCAAGAAAAGACTCGTATATTAACGATTTGAGAACATCAAATAATCAGATTCAATTTAACAATGCATGTATATCATAGTTCTCTTTTGAGAGATCTTGTGATACACAGACATGCTAAACATAATGATGCTAACAACTTTTTATTTAGCAATTACAAATATATCTCATTAAATTTATTTGCTATCTTTGGATATATAAATAAATCTAAAAAGATATATGAATTACCAACCACTACGTTCATAAATTATAAGAAATTGATTAATCTTTGGGTTATCCCTAAATTCTTATAATAAATAAATTTCAATATATACCCATGACATCATTAAGGATATGTTACATATCATTTTTTATCATAGCATCAAATAGTCATGGGTTATTGAATAAACATTACAAAATTCAAAATTCAAGATATGTTGAGGTTTGGCCAACTTCGGTGACTAACAAACAATTCATAATTGAATTTTTGAAAATTGTAAAACACAATAATTATTTCATAATTTAATCAATAAAAGAATGGGGCGAAACTGTAAATTCATGCACCCAAGCGTAGGTAAATTAACATAACGGGGCAAATTAGTCAATTAATTATACAAGGGCAGAACGGTAATTTGACTATACAGGGGCAAAACAGTAATTTTGTCGCGAGAGGACAGGGGGAAAAACTATAATTTTTGCAGGAGGACAAAATAGGGTTAACACTGTAATTTTTTAAACAAGACAAAACAAAGAAAAAGACAAGACGTTTGAAAAGGACAAAAAGAAAATGGCAAAACCGTAAATACATGCGGCTAGTCTTCTTCCTCACGTGTTTTGCTTTCTCACGCACAAGATGCCCTCTCGCCGGATTCCGCCGGGTCTTCCTTCGCCTGGGTCTCTTCCGATAGCCCACCTCCAACCAAATTAATTAGTGGGTTTTGGAAACCACTCCGGCACGACCACATAGGCCCTTAAATCGGCGAAAACGACCAAGAAATTTACTAGAAATGATGTAAAATTTGCTTAAACGTAAACCCTAACCGTCGAGACTTTCGTCGCTTAATTCGCCTCTAGCAATCACCATAATGCCAAAAAAACTTAGGGCTTTCGTTGCCCATGGTGATGCAATCCTACTATACAAACATCGGGTGGTGGGCGGCCGAAATTTGGCAGGAATCGGCGTTTTCATTTCAGGACCAAAATTGATCCGAATTTGTTAATTCATCCAGAAAATCCCAAAAATTCATCCAACAAATATTCAACAAGCTTCCCCCACATACATAGAAACTTTATATATAATCGAAAAATCATGAGATCATAAACCATGCTCTAATGCCAGCTGCAAAAACTTTTCGTAAACTAGGCGAAAATTCATTACCAAAACGAATCGCGTTGATCATTATGATTTTCACGATCAATAAGGATAACTGACCTTTATCTATGTTGAAGCCTTAAAGCACAATCGTTGTTGTAGAAATGGGAGACGATGAAAACCCGATTTCTCTCCCTTGACCCTCTGTACTTAATATTGTTTTTGACGGAGAGAGACAACTGTACGTCGTTATGTTATTAACGTTACCTCTGTTTGTTGGGTTTGGAGAGATGACCTTTTTAAAGAGCGCCTCATGTGTGCAGCACTTGTTCCCACGGGTGAATTATTTTGAGTATCAATTCCTTTCTCATTTCTTAGGTTCTGGCTTAGTCGAAAATTCGGCGGTGCTGCTACACTCCCCCTCCATTTCGATAATGTGGTCATGGTAAAGAGTTGTCGTTATCTGAGGACCCGTAGTGACAATCTCAAAGGCAATATTGCACATAACAAACAGGCAGAAGAAAAGGCCCAATTTGGAAACGTAAGCTAATCAATCGTATCCAATGGCGCCTTTCGAAGTAACATAAAGAAAAGCAAAGACTCTGTCACATAATCACCACAACAGCGCACCAGAAATCGAATCAAAACAGTTTTATCTGAAGTCCAAGCAGAAGCACCACTACTACAATGTCTCTCAACTTGCCAGGGATTAACCATTGTTATGCACGACTTTACTGCAAGTTTGTAATTATTTCTTCTGGCGTTCTCTGCCAAGTCTGCAACCTGCTTAAACATTTACCGAGCCCACCCAGACCTCCACAATAATTTATTTGCAAATCAGCATCATGGATACACCACCTCATTAGTTCTTTCTTCTAATGGAAAAACAGATTGATTCGAGTGTTGTATTGATAGGCTACTATAGACACTTCAAGCCACTGTACAAGCAGCTATGAGTATTTACGAGGTCATGCTTGTGAGATGTTCAGCCTCATGCTGCCTAGCTGCATAACACATGGTTCGGAAGCTGAAATTGGTTTCCCCCGTTTCTTTAACTGAAAATTTCTATGCCAAATATATCATGCTCAAACAAGCATCAAGAAAAGATTGACGTACTAACTCAAAATGTGCTACAATTCGTAGGTCTCTGGACTGTTGAAACTATTATCATCACTCGCCAAGAGGTGTGCCATCCAACGTCATTTGAAAATAGGGTTCTGATGGATATGAAAGTAGTCATCCTCCACCTAATGGCGTTAGCTTTTGGTTCAGACATCTTAACATGGGATCAAAGTCTAGTTTTGCACCTTTCATATTCCATATTTAGTTTATTCTGCTTGTGGTTGCCCGTTGTGGAACTCCATGTGTTCTTCATATGATTTAAGTTTGGTTTGCACATGAGAGGAGATGTTAAAAGTGTTATCTCACATAGTCCAAGAACAAGTTTCGATAGGCCTTACATGCATGTAGTCTTCCTCCGTATGGCTTGGGTTTTTTATTTGATTTTCCCTCAAGCTTAAGTGACTTCGATTGTTGCATGGAAACGAGCTGGACTTTCACTTTATCAGTCCACTTATTCTGATGGGATATCTATTAATTTCTCCATCCTGCCGCAAAACTGATCCAGAAAATTGAAATGTTCACTTTTTGATTGCTCGGCGGCTTGCTGAGATCTTTTCGAGTTTCTAGTCAGTAGGATTATGCCACGGTCCTCTGTGGCTTTTGTAAGATGGGAGATGTTGAGCAAGAACAGTGCAGCTATGGAAGCTTGCAGCCTTGTCCCTAATCTATCTTGCTACAATGCCTTGATTCATGGCTACTCAAAGCTGGGAAGAATGGAAAAGGATGCAAAAGGCGCTTGCTATTAATGCTGTCCACTATACTATGTTGATGAGCAGCTAATGGAGACAAGGCAACATCAACAATATGCTAGGTTTTTTTTTCATGAGATGAAGAGTATATTTTGGCCTTATTTTTTGGCTTAAAGTATAATTATCCAACGATGTTCTTGGGCAGGCCTTGTGAGCAAGGCTCGAGAGCTTCTAAGAGAGACGGTGGCTTCCGATGGCAGATGGCACATACAACACGATCATTGAAGGGGAGATGAAATATGGTTTGACCAGAGAAGAGCACAGAAAATTAAGGTTCCACGTTAAAGGCCTTGAGTTCTTGGAAGACAAATAGAAGGTTCACACTTGAAGACAAAAACAGAAAATATTGGAAGGGGTGAATGGCAATCGAACAGTATAGGTTGCTTGACACGTTTTTTATTGTGAGCCCAGGTAATAGATTATCTCTTTTCTCCAGTCATTTCATACTTGAGATTATGTTTTTTTTTAAGGAGAATCTATCTTTTTCCTTGGCTAAAAAAATGCTTTGTTTGGGGGTGAAGATGCACTCTTTCTTGCTCCGTCAAATGCACGCCTGTATGTTGTATCACCTGCATAGATTTCAAGTTGAAAGTCCTCTTCAGTCATGAGCTAAGTAGTTAATCTAAATATGGATGAGAAGAGCTATCCAATATCACTTAAAAGTACTTCAGAAGGTACAACATTAGTTTTTCCACAATTTAGAAAAGTATATATAAAGTCTGTGTTTTATTTGACTAATTTTCAGGCCAAAATCGAAATATTACTAGGATAATTTCGATAAATCACAAAGCACTCCACATGGATTTACTATAAAACAACCTGAGATGCCACCAAAGAAAAAAAAATATTTCATTTTGTAGTTCATGATACTACTTAGATCATAGGTGGCTAGTCTCAAGGCTCATTCTAATATCCCCTCTAATTAAAAAAAAATTAAGCCAAAAACAACTTAAAATATCTAACCCTAATAAAAAAACATTTAACTATTATTGATACTTCAACAAAAGAAATTTGATTTTTTTTTTGGAAAAACTAGAATTCCTAGTTTAACTCTTGACCACCTTAGATCACGTGCTCTAGAATGGCTAGTGCTTAAGGCTCATTCTAATTTGCCCTCTAATTAAAGAAAATTTAAGCCAAAAAGAATTTAAAGCACAAAGATATATAATAAGAGAAACTAAAAATTTCAAATATTAGCCATTAAGAAAATATAATAACCCCAAAAATTGAACACTATAAATCAAATTTTGGAGAAACTAAAATTTCGAGTTGAACTCGACCAGTGCTTAAGGCTCATTCTAATCTCCCCACTAATTAAAACAATTAAGCCAAAAAAAATTAAAACACAAAGAAATATAATAAGAAAAATTAGAAATACTCAAATATTAGCTGTCGCGACCTAAAAAAATCGAGCTTTCCAAATTTTAGGTTAATGGATTACCAAGTTAATTAATTAGATTAATTAACTTAACTCGAACTCTCTCAAGTTCTACCAAATCGTGACTTATGGTTCAAATGATCATTAGACAAAAGATTTTAATTTTTTGGAGTCGCCACTAATCATTTTGAGTAGGTTGATTAGACACCTAAATAAAGTATTGGGAGGAATGCTCTATTCCTATGAACCAGAGATCAATGAGTTTGGGGACTTGGTTACATTAATTTTTCAATTAATGTCTTTTCGGTACCAATTTCATGAAAAATGTTCAATTTGAGATTTATGATGAATTTCCACTTGAAGTTTAAAGGTGTAAATTTTTTATTTTTTTACATGACAATGTGAAGAACTAAACTATATGCAATATATGTCGTGAATGATTTTTTTTAAACATGAATTTTCATTTTTGAGATGTAATCTTAAAAAAAAAATGTGGTTCAACATAAATATTTATAAGATAGATCACACATGCAATTATCTACATGATGTGAATTTTTGAAAGATGTAATTTTTAAGCATGGCAATGGAATGATATATTCAACAAGATTTAATCAGCATTCAAATCAATCAATTTAGGCAACGAATTTTTTTAATATTATAAAGACTAGAATCGTTACCTAATTTGATAGATTTGACTACCAAATTCAAACCTTGTATTGCGTTATTGATCAGGATCTCAGATCATGACTCCAACGACAGGGATGGATGCAGTTTTGTGTCGATGAAGGAGGAATTAGCAATGGTGACATCGAGCTTCTAGACTTTCACTCTCCAAAATTTTCCTCTAAAAAATATGCTCTCATTTGGTTCCCTTTAGATTTTCTTCATAATCTTCTCCTTCAAAGTATTCTTTCCTCCTCCTTTTATAATCTTCTTTTCTATCTCCCTTTCTCCATCTTTATCTACCCTTCTCTTTATCCATCTCCCTTTCTCCACCTCCATCTCCCTTTCTCCATCAACTCTTCTTCATCTTCTCTTTTCCATCATCCTTTCTCTATATTCTTTTCTCCACCTTCCTTTCTAATTTCTCTATTAAGTCACCTTTTTAGTTATTTGCAAAATAGTCCCTCAAGTTTTAAATATTTGCATTCTAGTCCTTGAAGTTTTAAGTATTTGCAATTTAGTCCATGAGAAAATGTTTCTTTAAATCCAAGTCTTCATAAAATTTTCAACACATTTCCTTCATACTTAGTCCAATTGCCTGTCAATTTAAGCTCATATCCATCGCCACAATCAGAATGAGATAGATGAATAAATATGCAAAATGATTTAATATTTTTGGCAAGAACTAAAATTAGTTCTTTTTTTCTATGAAAAATGATTAAAAAAGTTATTAA
>JAGVVM010005931.1:0-24041 GCA_019149425.1 Psidium friedrichsthalianum
TTAATTCTAAATGACTAGCCAAAATTTAGGTGCCAGTAGCTGGCCCTCTTTGAGTAAAGGCTCGTAGAGGTTTCACTCAAAGACAAAATTAAATTCGAAATTTTAACAATGCCAATGATGAATGATTTTTTTTTTGTGGGGTTATTAATACAAATATTTTATGCAAAGAAATGATGTATGATATGTGAATGCAAGCAATAAATAACGTATGCGTAAGCTTCTTACTTCCTGCGGAGTGGTAAAAAAAGCCTTGGCGTACGGATTGCACACAGAGCATCTAGGTTTCTAAATGCTTCATAATGCTAGCAAATTCCCCAATCCCCAAAATTTTCTTGTGAAAGTAAGGTCCTTGATGTATTGGGTACCTGTTTGTTATCTGGGATTTGGCTCAGATGGGAAACAAATGCAAGATGTTTGAAAAGATATGCTTGAATTATGGTTCAAGCTATGTTATTTTGTCTCTTAGGACCACTATTATTTTAATGGGCCACCATGAGTCGATAAAATGCCTCTTGGGATCACTATCGTTTTAGCAAGTCATTGTGAGCTAGAAAATGTCCCTTGAGGCCACCATCACTTTAATAGGTCTTTGTGAGTTGGTAAAATTTCTCTTGGGATCACCATCATTTTGGGAGGTCGCTTGTGAGCTGAAAATGTCTCTCGAGACCAGCATTATTTTAGCGAATCTTCGTGAGTTGGTAAAATTTCTCTTGGAGCCACCATCGTTTTAGCAGGTCGCCATGAGCTAGAAATGTTTCAAAATAGAGTGTGTCATGTGAATCTCATCAACCTGAACACAAAAGGGGTGTATCACACGAATCTCATTAGTAAGAATACAGAAAGAGATATGTCATGCGGATCTCATTAGCATGAGCACATCAAGGTGTGTTGCACAAATCTCATCAATGCAAACACTGAAAGTGTATCATACGAATCTCATTAGTATGAACACAGAAAGTGTACTGTATGAATCCCATCAGTATGAGCATCAAAAGGGGTAGGTCACACAAATCTCATCAGTGTGAACACCAAAAGGGGAGTGCATCTGAGATGAGTCAGAATAAACACATAAGAGCGTGTGCCTAAGATGAGCCAGATTAATACACAGGATGTCTTGGTTGAGTCGGACCAAGATGGATACAAAATGAACTGTGGACTTAGGTCATTAGAGCCATCAAAATGTACTTGAAGGATAATAAAAAAAAACATGCCTAGATTTTCTAGACAACAATCAAGGAATATACTGGTTAACTGTATCACACTTATTGATTCACTTGCAATATAATTACAATGATCATGTGCATAAAACCAATATAAATGCAATATCATATGCTAGTAAAAAATCTTTTGTTTGCTTGCATTACTAAGTTTCACTAGAGAATTTTATCAATAAGAAAATTTGTCTAATACTTTTGATAATTTTGATCACATTGAATGAGGAACCTATAGTTAGAAAGGACTTTCTCTCACTCTTATGAAAAAGATTTTTGAAACCCAACTATTGATATAGGTACGAGAATCACTCATAATTATCACCATCATGCTTGACAAGGGTTCGGGAATTCTTGCAATCAATATGACCAGACCAATCTGAGAGGTCTTTTTAAGAACTGTAATTCAAGCTTGGTCAAGGATCTCGTCAAAGGGGACTCATACGAGCCATTTGGCTTGGGAATGAAATAATACCATCAGCTACATCGTGTTTACAAGTCAGGAACGCAGCGAAAATGATATGAAAATGATCTTGCTCATGCTTCTTCAAGTGATATTTATAAACATTTGAAATCTCACATTAACTCAAGTGCCCTAAATCTGAAGAGGTTTTGGATATGGGTTGTAACATAGGTTCAAGTAGGCTTGAAAATGAAATGCCTATTGATAGCAAAAGGGTATATCATGAATGGATCAATGATCATTCATCTTTGACACTTTGAGCACTACTAATCATGTAGCAAGTGATTCTATAGATTTTTCATAAATGATCTTTCTTTTTCATGAACGTTCTTGCAAACCATTTTAGCCGAGGTCTTCCTTTTCCCTTTTTTTAGGACCTTTTCTTTTTGAGAGATTTTTTTTGTCCCTTTTCTTTGAGAGGGAGAAAGCTTGAGACTTCCTCTTTTTCTTCTTTTTTTTAAAGGAAGATAACTCATCTAATGAGCATTTGCGCATTCCTTTTTCTTAACAATTTCTCATTTTGCCGCGAAGGCATTTTGCTCTTCATCCATATGATGCTTTGAGATGACTTCGTTTTTATCACAAGGATGACCAACAATTGGGTTATGAGATCACCGCTCAAATGGGGTAAGCAAGGGATTAAAGTATGTAGAGTTATGGAAGAAATGCTCTTCATCATATCTAAGGCACTTGAGCTAACACGAAATTTGCATTCAATAAATGTGCTTGAAGATTGATGCAAGTGAAAGTAAGAAAATTCTAACCATCCTGAGCTTCTTTTGAGAATTTTCCCCAATGTGGGGTTGTTTCTAACATGGGTGGGAAATGAATTCTCTATTCAAATGGGTTAAACAAAAGGTAACCTGTAGTATGTATGATATAGGAAATGTATGCCTCTAATCATTATAGTCATCATACTTTTCACGAGACAACCATTTACCTTGTAAGTATGAAATTTTCCACTTGGCTCACTAGGGTTTGATATGCAAGACATGTATAGAAATAGCTAGCCTTTTATCGTCCTAATGTTGCTCTTTCAAGATAATCATTCTATAGGATCATATAGGTTGCTTGATTGAAGTTTTTCTCCTAATGAAGATCAATAATATAGACAAAAATCGATGCTCAACCTTGATTATTTAGAATCAAAGAGTGAATATCAATCAAGTGTAGGTATATATGAGTTAAGCATTTTTTGAGCATGTAAACTCTAAGAGTGACTTACGATAGTTTCATGAAAAACTCATGTGTTTGATATTCAAACGTGCAAGAAACCTGAAACTATTGATATTCAAACGTGCAAGAAACCTGAAACTATTGGATTGCCTCTGCATAAAAGGAAATGCGCATAAAATCAGTCAAACGAGGACTCGAGATGCTCTAGCCATTTATTGGGGATGACTGTCATGTTTATCGTATGCTCCTACAAGAAGGAAAATCGAGTGTCATTTTGAGAATAGCAAGAGAGAGAGAAGACATACTTCCCTTCTCAAGTCAGTATTTGCAATCTATTTGCGCTCATCTCCTATCAAATTGGATCATGTTAGAATTCAAAATTACATCTTGGTTATGTCCTAGTTGGGAGTTTGACTTTGGGACTTAGCAAATAACTACTTTTCCATCGACCCTGCGAGGAAGAAAATAAAATGCCATTCCTTGAAGAGATTAGGCTTGGCAAAAGATAGTTCATCTTGAGTTGATTTTGTCCTAGCTTCCGTCAAGTATTAGGACATAATCAAAAGACGTACTTCAACTGGCTGATGATTTGATGTATGGGCAGGGGCCCACCCCTTGAATGTTCTTGAAATATCTAGTAGATGGATTAGTAAGACAGTCAGAATTAAATGCATGCTAGCCAGTCTTCAAAGATTTTTTTTTAAAAAAACTTTTCGCTTTCAAAATATCGAGACAAGAGTTCTTGATAAGCCTAATCCTCAGTGCTTACCATAGATAGCATATTTTTCTATCATTAGTTATTGTCATCGGGTTGGTTTGGAATACTTCAACAAGATTCCAAACATGATGAAACAAGCTCATGTTATTATTATTGATTATGAATAAAAAAATTACATCTTATTGAAAGGGAAATCCTAACATGAATTAGAATAAAAAGTCCTAGAAAGCATTAAAGGTTCCCACACATGGGAACGTAAAAACATAAAAATATTACTCATGTAGGCCTGTGACCGATGATTCTTTAAACATTGCCCAAATGATTCAAGAGTGAGTTACTCTGCACATTTGATTGGCTATTTGTTTGGAAGGAAAATGCCGCAAATTCAAGCAAATATTGAATACGATTCTTGAGTACTTAACAATCATCTATATCATCCCAGGCTCTCGTCGATGATAATTACATTTCTTCGATGAGCCATATTTTGGAAAATTTGCATAACTAGGTTGCAACGGTTCAGTACTCAAAAGCTTCTTCTTGCATAACACAGTCAATACCTGGGATGGAGTTCTAGGAAGAGGTGAAAATTGATGGTTCCTTGGCTGATATCGTCCTTGATCCTACGAATTGAAGTTGGCCACCTGTTGATTGGAGACTTATACTTTAGGTGTCTGAACTGGAGGTTTCTGGACATAAGTCACGTTTATCTACAATTTCGACTCTATGTCCTTCTTGGCTGAGAATCGCTTTATGCTAGAGCTAGTTTCTTTGTCTGATCTCTTTTTTGGGCTGATTTCTACCTCTTCACCCATTGCAATATGGTGGCTAAACAAAGTGGCTATTGTCCCAAGGATGTGTGACCGCATTATCTGAGATAAGTAACAAACAAACAATCTCATGAATTCTCGCTTAGGTGGCACTGGCTTCAGCTAAGATGTGATGTTTCTGTATTTGGTGGCACACTGCTTAATTGTCTTGCCCTTCTTCATTTCTAACTGTTCCAAATCCTCTCCGGTGATGACAACGTTCAAGTTAAAACTGAAATGTTTAACAAATGCATTGGCTATCTTCTCCTAATCTTCCATGCGGTAAATCTCGTAATTTATATACGATCTCATGGTTATATCTTTTAGACTGAAATTGAGAAGTCTGATAACCGGATTAGAGGTGCTATCATATTTCTCAAAATCGAACATCTTAAATTTCTTAAGCACCTGAACCTTCGAGAAACGGATAGGTTAACTTGGGAAATCTTGTGTGTCCCTTCATCTCTCGTATCCTCTGTTCCATTCGAGCTATGATTTTTATGGCTTCTTGCTCATTTCCTCGGCTACAAGGCTAGCCTAGGGTATGGAGACTACAGGTGATGCACCTAAGCTGTACTTGTGAAAATAACATCCTCTAACAATAGAGTAGGTATTGGGGCACGATCTATGCCTTTGCCAAGATTGCCAATTGGTGGAGGTGGAGGAGGCACTATAGGTGGAGGAATCAAGCTAAACGGTCGTAGCATGGCTGCAAATCCGACCACAGCTTTTCCATTACGTGAGATACTATTCCTCGAATCGATCATTCATCACATCCATTTGCTCCTTCAGAGCTTCATGAACTACTACATTAATCTCGGCTCCTCATCAGCCATCTTTTTTGGCTTTTGAATGGGTATTATGGGGGTGTAAAGTACTCGTGATGAATTTCTACAAGGGTATCAACATGATCAACATAATGAGGAGAAATGGTGAATTGATCCATGGCTCTAGACCAAACTACACTCATGTGACCTGACTTGACTCACAACCGTGACTTAGGAAAATTCCAGTTTTGTTGGATTTTGGCAAGAAATTCATAAAAAAAAAAATCATGGGATGATCTAAATTTCATCAAAATTAATGGACACAAATCTAAGACAAAGGCAAGAAATTTCATGTTTTGTGCTAATGCTGAAAGTACACAAACCAATACATTTTAATGTATCTTTGGAAAATTTCATCTTAAAATTGCTTCGTTCAATTTCTATTTGAAGAACGAAAGGGCCATTGCAAATGTGAATTAAAGTCCAAAATTTGCAGGCCACTAGTTCAAAGCCCAATCTTCAATTTTCATGTATTGACTTCATCTTTAAAAAAAATCCATTTACTGGTAGTAAATAGCAAGATAAAGTGAGGACGGAAAATTGAGAACTGTTAATTCCATTTCTAGCTGCCTTTTCCTTAACCGTTAATTCACTATAAATACAAAACATATTGGATTGATCTCAATTTTTTTTAGTCAGATATAATAGATCTTCTAGACATTTTTCATGAAGACAAGTCATTCCAGATTTGGACCAAAAAAATTTAAAATTCGCGCATCACAGTAAGGTCGACCAAAATAAAATCCTTCATTAAACTGAAATCAGCAAAAAGTGCCACAAACTTTGAGTCTTGCAATGCCTTAGACAAATAACCTAGAATTGAAAAGACATGATAAGAAGACATGACTTGATAAACTCAAACAAAAGCCTAACACTTTGAGGGCTCGACTCCATCCCTCGATCTCTTTTTTTGGTGATTGGCTTGGTCTTCAACATCTTGAGGGTTTCGAACAAAAGAAAAACCTCTTGAGGGTTTTTTTGCCATGGTAATCTCCTCGTATACCTTGACCAACAAGCACCTGAGTTAGTTGTTGAGGTACTGGGATAGAGTGATATTAGGAATTGGACGCCAGCCTCAGGAGTGAAGTGCTTCAAGCGACATTCTTAGTAGACCAGTGAGTTTCCTCAGCAGGCTCTAATGGCTTCCTTGGGAAATTGAGCTTGGCTGACTGGTAAGCTACCCATAGATAACGAGTGGAGATAACCTCCCCCTTATGCTCTAGAATAAGATTTTTAGTTCAGATGAACATGCTCAGATGGGAGAGGCAGAGGCATCTTCTGCACACAACTAAACTTGTCGGATGACTCTGGTTGGATAATACTCTGATGTCCTAGTGAAACCCAACAAAGGAACAAACCCAGCTTGGCTAGAGTGAGACAAGCTTCCTTATGTTGGAACTAGCTAGCGTGCCATTGAAGGGACTTGGCAAACAAATTCCTCATGAGTTTTAGGCATTCAAAAATGATACTCTGAGCACTCGTTTCTTTATCCTTAAAAATGACCAACGGAGGGATGAAATTTATAAGCATCTCTGTCGACACAAGCCCCTGACACTCTTTAATGCGAGAATGAAACTAGACTTACAAAAGTTCGGCCGAGACTCGCAAGACCATGGCTTTGCCCTGCTTATACTTATTTAGAGAAATAAAGTTTCAGCCAGAATTGGATTCACAAAGTTCTTTCCTCGCAAACCTAAAAAGTGAAGGTACGTTATACTGCGGCAAGTTAAAGGCTTTCCGAAACTGTATTGTATAAGGGTGGTCCACGATCGGATGATCTGTACGATACGGGATGCGTGAATTGATAGAGTTCTTATGATCAGGAAACACAATCAATCGAGAAAAAGCCAATAAAAAGATTTTATCTTTTTGTAAGGATCGAGCTTTATCAAAACAATCAATCGGGAAGGAAAAGAGCAATGTCCACAATTTGATTTCAAAACCCTTTGAACGATCGGAATCTCAACTTCTAAAAACTTAGCTAAAACTATCGAGGCAACCTCCTTCAAGTACACAGACCAATGAGCTTGGAATCAAGGGACTTAGCAATGAGCATGCAAGTAGGGGTGAACTCATGCTTACCAAGTAGGAAATTGGTTGTCTGATGAACCCAACAATGAGCCAAGGTGTGGATGATCGTGGTGTAGACGTTAATATCCAACAATAAAATTAGCTTTCCCAACCTATTCTCCACATATTCGAGTGCGATTTAATCCAATTGAGCAAGCCAACCGACCAAATCGTCTTTAGTTATTTCAACAGTGCTGATGCTGTGCCCCATGAAGTGATAAATCAAAATAATGACACACCTAATAGCTATGGACCGATTTAGTAAGCATATAGGAAAAAAAATGATGATCATGAGTTTAGAGAAAGATGGAATGATGTTCGTGCATGCTTTATTAGATGAGTTTTTAGAACTTTTGAGAGCAAATGATACCTAATGATTTTAGGTCTTATTCAGCACCTCTTAAACTCGGGGATGTCGAGAATTCCTTTCATGCCCACATATTCAGGCCAGAGCAGGGATTCTTACATAGTTGGGATCTTAAACTATTCATTCCTCCATCCTGAAGCCAGGTGAAGTCTTGCTTAGACACCATCCTAGGCTCATCTAATATTTTAAAGTATGATGCAATGTCATGAATCTTGCACAATAGTATTATCCATCCAATCATGGAATTTTAGAGCAAGTAAAACAAATAAACTCAACGCAAAAATTAAATAACCTACAAAAATTATCAGAGACCAAGCACAATCTAGACTCCAATCAATGATCCAAAAATCAATCACAATTCACAACCAATCAGGGCAAACCACAACCAATCAATCAAAGATAATCCATGAACATCAAAAGCTTAAGTCCACAAGTCATTTAATTTTTTGAAAATTTTAGGGTCATTTATTACTTCCCCAAAAATTAAGTTCAAATTTTCGAAAATAAAAAATTCGGTGTACCCCTTTAACTTTTCCAAAAATAAAAATTGCGCTCCCCAATGGAGTTGCTAAGCTATCTTGACTAAAAATTCAAGGTTAATGATTATCAGGTTAATTAACTAACCTAATTCAGACTCTCTCAAGTTCTATCAAATCATAACTTATGTTTTTTTCATGCAAAATTTGTTTAATTTGGAGCCACCACTAAGTATTCTTGGTAGGTTGATTGAAAACCTAAATAAATTAATGAGAGAATTATTTTATTTTTGTGAACTAGAAAAAATGAGTCCGGAGACTTGATTATTTTAATTTGAAAAAATAATGCTTTTTTGGTTGAAGATGTGAATGAAAATGGCTATTTTTTGGATTTTCTTTTTTAAAAGATAAATGGAACTAAACTAGATGACATGGTAATATGCATGAATTAATGACATGGCAAAGTATGATCTAAACTACGTGATTGCAAAATGAATTTTTCTATTTATTTTAGGATTTAAGAAGGGTTATGGTGAAAACATGCCTTAAAATGTGATAACATCCAATTTTAATTAAGAAAATGATTTCTCAAAGTCTTAAATCATATCAGAGGTTATTTATGATGTAAATGAGGTTCTTCACATGTTTTGCCATAAAAATTTACATGAATTAAATTAACGCAAAGAATGAACAAGAACAAAAAAAAATGCCCATAATATACATTTAATTCTGATTTTTCAATAAATTTACTCATTCCCAACGATATGAGCTAGAGAAGAATTTTATTTGCTACATCCTCAAGATTCAAGCCATTATGTAGATAATTGTATAGATTGACATCATCCCTTGTTAAGGATAGATCATGAAATTCTACACTAAATTGTCATCCCATTTCACAGATCATGGCTAAGGCATGCAATTTATTATCCAAAAGGGCAAGGCACAAGGGAGCATATATTATGGGTATGTTTGTTTACAAATGTGAAAACTATATAACAAATCAAGCAATCGCATTGTTAAGCTAAAATATGAAACATGATATGTAACATAGCAATAAAGTGCAAACATCAACAGAATATGCAACAAATCATGATGAGATCATCCATAAGGAAATATGTGATTTAATTTTTTGGGACTTACGAGAGGATAATGCCGAAGATTTTATTTGCCAAAATTTTAAATCTTTCAAAAATATATGCTTATCCAATTAGATTCCAAGAAAATAAACGTGCTAGACAATCCACATGTTTAAGCGAGATGTGATCAATCAAGATGTGCACATATCTATAATAATTCTGATTAGTAAAGAAATATTTCAATCCATGATAAGCAATATCCACACCAATTCAAATTAGGAAACAAACGGATAAGCATCAGGAGATCAAATTTTTCAATTCAATTTTGCTAATTCCAAAAATTCCACTAATACTTCTAAATCATGTTATCATGAAAATTCAAACATTCAAGAACGCCCATGTATCATAACGTGATTCAATCAACCCACGGTGGTAGCACAAAAGTTGAGATTTTTATGCATAAAAACACTTGATCAATGGCACAAATAGATAAGAGAACTACGTGGAAAGAAAGCATGGAATTTTACCTATGAAAGCGAGCAAGACTTGCACTGAAAAGGAGCAATACTCAACCAAAATGGTGCTATTGTAGACCATGAAAGACAATGATAATGAGCCTTGAACAATAAATATTCGATCCTAAGCTTTTAACAAATTTTGCACCTAAAAAAGCGAGTAAAACCGAGAGAATAATGTTATTTTGAGAGCAAAATAGGGGTAAAATGAGTCCTCGAATAGCAGCAAGATAACCTAGGATAGCAAGGGTTTGAGCACCGAGACAGCAGGAAAATCAATGTCAAAACTTCAGCAAGAACATGGGCAAAACAGTAGTCCAAACGCCCTTGGATAGCAGCACAAACCACAACAGACAGAGAGCAGAGGTGCCGAACAGCAGCAAAGAACTTTCGAACAACGACTAGAGATAACAAATAGTAGCAGGGGAACCTCGAATAGCAAGCAGAAGTGCTGGACAATAGCAAGGGACCTCCGAACAATAGACAGAAATGCTGGACAGCACGATGGCAGCCAAAACAACAAGCTACTGGATACACACACTTTCTCTTTCCTCTCTTTCTCGTGTGAATGCTTTGGGATTTTTTAGCCCTCTACCTTTTCGCCAACATGAATGAACCCCTCCTTTATACATGAAGGCCAATAGGGATGAGAAAATCTATAATCTCTTTGATAATGATCGCCAATGAATAAGGGATTTTTTTTTAATTCTCTCTATATCTTTTCTCGCAATTCGTTTTTGCTTCATGATTCCTTGCTAGCTCGAACATTCAAACCAATTTCCGCTATGATTTTTCTATCCTATTCCTTTAAAGCTCCATCAATCTTTCCTTGTGGTTATTTCACCGAGCATTATCCTGCCAACTTTTCTTTTGTTTTGCTTAATATTGCTCCCATTAGAAAGATTTTAAATTTGAAGGAAAGAATTTCATATTTACCTCTTTGGGATTTTGTGTTTTATCACTCTCTTCCTGTGGCTAAAGATAAGAATGTTGCTCTTCAAATTTATGACTCTTGCCAATTTAGCCATGTCAAATTCAAGTTTAGGTCCTTCCCACTTAAGTCCAATAGCTCCAATCCAATTTGTCAATTGAGCTTAGAACAATTCATTGACACAATTATAGTAGTTTTGGCTACACTTTGCCACCAATTGATTCTCAATGCTCTCCTTGATGAGGTTTTGAACCATATTCAACAAGTAGGTCAAGCTTGTTTTGAACTCACCCACTCTAATGGACCAATCGAGGCTACGACGAGTGGCAATGCGGAAAAGCAAGCGAACGGCAAGGCTAATGTAGCCTTTAGGGTTGGAGGCGTGGTAGAGGACATGAGTATAGAAGGAAATGAGGAAGAAGACAATGGATAGGCAAAGAGAGAGAAGAGAGAGATAGGGAAGAAAAAGAAAAAAAATAAACACGAAATGGGACTCACGTTTGAATTTAATAATCGTCAATGGATATAATGTGCTAAAAGGTGGGATCCATAAGAAATATTATAGTTAAAACACTGTTTTAAGTAGTGTGTTAGCCAAAGAGGGATTGGAAAAACGCTACCCTTTAATTAAAAAAATTTAAGATTTGATTATATTCTCATACATAAATTTTAAGAATTCTATTGTATTTTTACCAAAATCAAAAGTTCAAACTATTTATTAATGAGTCAAAGAAGCATGGTAAGTGCTCATTGCGCCTCCAAATATTTAATGCTTGCACACCATCACTAAACACAAAGCATAAAACTTGCATTGGCAGTGTATTGCAAAGTCCCAAAAAGCCCTAAAAACCAATCACAATAGTCTCTCTCTCTCTCTCTCCCCCTCTCTCCCCTCCCTCTATATATGTGTGTGTGGCATGCCACTCAGATTCAAGCCATGAATGCCAGATCTAGGCCCACCCTGGTAACGAAGTCAAATCCATCTATTACACCTCGAGTAGACCCGACATAACTAGAAAGCAGATAGTGAACCCAAATCTCAACATTTCACCAACTAAGATTGAGCTAAACTAGCTTTTTAGAGAGAGAGAGAGAGAGAGAGAGAGAGAAATGAGAGGGTAGAGAGAATATTATAAGATATAATCGAGTAGGGAGAGATATTGGTGGGCAATGACATTGAGGGGTGACAACGATGACTAAGATAAAAAAAAAAAGGAGAGGAGGACAGAAAAATGAGTTATATATATTTTTTCTTTTTGTCAGAAATAGCACTTCTTTATTTATCATTAAGAATTCGAGAAAGCTAACCTCAATGAGGGGCATCAACACAAACAAATCCCAAAGAACTTGGGGGGATTAGATAACCAAAAACAAGCAGGGACTCTAATTGGGCTTCCTTTGCTAGCAAGTCAGCAACATGCTTCACTAATCTATCACAACGGGCCAGAACAAATATTTTCGAAAAACTCGAGCTGGGCCTGGCTTCACAGTCGATTGGCTCTATCACTCACGGGATTTGTTTGGTACCAAATACATCATCAATAAGTATTCGACAATCAGATTTCAAGTATACTTTCTCCACGCTTCTAGAATCTGAGACTCCTTAAGGCTTCCACAAAGCTAGTGCCTCTGTTGGAGTGGAGATAAAGATAATTTTTTTTTTTGCACAATCCTTGAGGAACTTTGGAGATGCCAGTGATTCATCTATGGAGCTACCTACAACAAAGAAGTCATCAATGTTTATCTTCATGTCTCTATTCTTCGGTGGATCCTAGGTATATTGTGATCTAGGTTTGTTTCTTGCCAAGTCAGGTTTTTTCTTTTTTCCATCTTCTATATTGTTGGTTAAAACTTTTGTCGTTTCAATAGGGCCTCAAGATTGGGCTTTTTAGTCGAAAAGTCAGTCGTTGCATGCCTTCCATATTACCTATAGAACTGCCACTATTTCTTCAAAAGGAAGATAAGTAACTGGCTTGTCTATTTGTGCTTTGGGCTGTTTGTCCATTCTAGAACAATCTAGCACTGCCACTCATATTCTAACTTTTGGATGATTCCAAATAGCTTCGATCCAGGGGCATAGTAGAAAAATGTGTTCAGCTGTTTCAAGTTGAGCTTTGCAAAATGGGCAGAGGCGTCGTCATAATAATCTTCCTTTTGAGGAGGTTTTCTCTAGAGGGTGGCATTATGGCAAAGTCTCCAGAGAAGATTTTGATTTTTGGGGAGATCAGAGATGCCATATACTATGCCAGAGTCTACTTAAAAGTATGAACGATGTGGATGGCTGGTTTCTTGCTCTTATTTTTCTCCTCTTCACAAAGCATGTTATAGGCACTTTTAGCCATAAATTCGCTACACTTAGTGGTTGTCCAACCATTTATCATTAGAGGACCGAGAGCTCAGAGGGGTAGCTAAGATTTCACTTGCTGGCTCGATGTTGAATAATTCCTGAGGGTGGACTCATCCAATTTAGAATCCACCTTAATGATCAAGTCCACTACTTTCTTAGGTTCATCTTGATTCGCAAGACCACCAATGATACCCTTCTCAACAATCTATGTTTCTCAAATAGATATATTTTGCCGATGCCTACAATTCATATAACCTTATCTGTGATAGCTTTTCTTCTGTCAATAAACTCTGTCACCCCAAGAAGCGCAAGACCTCTTTTTTTGTTGCTAGAATTTGCTTGTGGGAAGTATAGGCTTTGAGAAGTCTACTCCCTAATGAATTCTAGCTTTAAGTTAGACGTCAGGCTTGTCGACCAATAAGCTATGTTAAGGATAAAAGATCTCTGAATCCCATACCCTTGTCATCTTTCCTCGTCTGTAATATTTTTCATCTTTCTAGTGGAGGCCAATTGTGATTCACCATTTTTCTACTAGAAAGAGTCTATTTTTTCTCAATCGTTTTGTACAATAATATAGGGATGTTGAATATGGACATAACGTATTAGAAGGAGAGCTTGGACAAAGATTTTATAAGGATTTCCTTCCCCACAATCGAGATTAGTTTCTCCTTCCATCCCTCTAATTTCATATTAACCCTCGCCAATAGCTAGCCAAACATTTCTTTTTTGGTAAGTGCCCCAATCTAGGGAAACCCTAATTATTTCTCAGTTTTTTTCCAACATGGGAACTCTTAGTTCATATGACATATTCTGTTCAGTTCTAAAGGGCATAGCATTATTGATTCAGAGTCATCATTAAGTTCTAGCATTCTAGCACCTCCCATCTAAGAAAAATATTCAGTCATATGCAAATAGGAGATGAGAAAGAGTAGGGAAAAACCTATTTAGTTTAATTCCTTTTATCATGCCATCATTTATAGCTTTTCTTATTAGGGCCGAGAGGTGTTGGCTATAAGAATGAAGAGGTATGGGGAAATAAGTTCCCTTAGCAAATTCCCCACATCAGCTTGAATAAGGAAGGGTTCCGCATTTAGTTTAATGATCAATGATGCAGAAGTTATGTATTCCATTACCCTTCTAATCAATATCTCGCAGAATCCCATTTTCCTTGGGCATTCAAGAAAATCTCACTCCACCCTGTCGTATGCTTTTTTCATATCCAACTTTAAGATGGCTTGGAACTTTTCCTTCCTTTTGCATAACCAGAGCTGATAGAGGACTTTTTGCACCATAAGAATGTTGTCTTGGATTTGTCCCCTCCCACAAAGGTGCTTTGTACCTCCTTGATGGTCTCATTTAGCCAGGGTTTAGCCTGTTTGCTAGAACCTTCGAAATCACTTTGTAAGCATAGTTGCATGGGCTTATAGGTCTAAACTAATCTAGCTTCTCAGGGTTTCTTAATCTTGAGAATTAGGGTAATATGGGTTCTATTTAGTTCGGGATTAAGGTATCTAGTGTTGAAAAACTATTGAACCTCCTCAAATACTTCCATTGATTGCCTCCCAATTCTGGTGATAAAATAAGCCATTAAGGCCGTCTAGTACCGAGCTTTTGAGCACCCATATGGAATACGGCTGTCTGGACTTCGAGAAAGGAGATTTCTATCGATAACAAGTCGTTCATCTCGTTTGTAACAACTTTAGGGCACCGCTGCAGCATAGGTTCAAAGTTCCAAGGACCTTCGGAGCTATATAGGTTCCTAAATTATTCCATCATCATCTTCTTTAGTTTCTTTAGATCTCAAATCAACTTGCACCTTCATCTTTTAGCATGATACTCTATTTCAATGCCATCTCTGAATAGTTGTTGCATGAAAATAATGTGTATTTTTGTCTTCACTTAGTCAGTTGATCCACAAACTTAAATCCCAATACATCTCTTCCCTCCTTCGTATGTTTTCAATGTCTTCAATGATTCCCCTCTTTTTTCTACCATATGCAAATAGATTTGGGTCATTGATGATGTCTTGAAGCTTAGATTATAGTGAGCTAATATGTTTTTGGTTGTTCTTAAAAGTTTTCCTATTCCATTTAGCTAGGGATGCCGAGACAACTTGGATCGTTTGTGTTAGATTAGGTTTTGCCAAGTTGAGGGCATTCCAAGTCTCCTTTATGACCTTCCCGTAATCCTCATTTCAAGCCAGAAAGCCTCAAATTTGAAGATTCTATTAATCCTCATTGGGGGTTAGGAAAGAGTGAGCAATAGAGGGCAGTGATCCGACCTAATAATAGGCAAGGCAAAAGCTTCTGCTTTTGGAAACTCGACCCTCCATTCTAAGTTGCAAACAAACTGATCTAATCTTCTTTTACAAGTTATTCCCCTTCTCGATTATTGGATCAGGTGAATGTGCATCCCTTGCCCTCTAAGTCTATTAAACTATAGTCATGAAGGAGCTCTTGAAAATGCAAACATCCGGTACCGTTTAAATCCTCTTTTACCCACCTTCTCCCAATGGTACAAAGATTTGTTCAAATCCCCTATGCAAACCCATGGTAAGCTTTTTATGGCTTTAATCTATTGTAAATGTCCTCAAGTGTGGATTTTTTGCTGAAAAAACGCTAGCGCATAGATTAAAAAAAAATTCACTCGAAGAGGTAACAATGGTTGTGTGCCCTCATATATGATGTTAATGAAATTATCCGTGACTGATTGGATTGAGATTTACACCTCCTCAGCCCAAGTAAAACTAGACCACCCCCAATCCCTCTTGGATTTACCATGTGAAGATGTTGAAAATTTAGTGTTTTGACAATACGGTGTATAACCCCCTCTTGATTCTTTGTCTCGCTAAGGAAAATCACTTTGGGTCTTTCTTGAGCCGCAGTGGCTCGTAGAGCTCGAACTATCAAGGGTGTACCTAACTCTTGATAGTTTTAACATAGGGAAGTCATTTGTAACCCCATGGATTATTAGGGCTAGCCACCATAGCCCTAATGTTGTGCCTTTAGCGTCTTGAATGGTAGTTTCTAATAGCTTTGACTCATCCAAGAAAAGTGAACCCGTATGCTGCTTTTATAGGGACTGTATCTTTTGGCTTTCTTAGTACGTTTTGCTCTCAAATTGTTTTCAATCCTTGCTGTCACGACATGAATCCCGATTGAGCACGTGATACCTCGATCATTCATGGTCAATAAATGATGCGGGGGCAATCGATTCGAAAGATCAACCCTCAAGCTCATCTTATATATCGTTGACCCAATCGCTATTCATGCAAGTCAGAACCAATTTCATTTGCAATATGATTTTGTGGGATTAGGAATAACACTTATCCATCATGTGATATAGTGACGATTACAAGACTTACTAGCTAATTTCGCGGGTCGCATCAACTAGTTGGAGTTCGGGGGCTATTTTAGTCAATTTTTGCTATATTTGATTACTTTTTATGGTGTCTTTTGGGTTATCCAACTGGTACACGAATTTGGAGTTTTTTTTTTTTTTTTAGTTTCAATGCACTTAGCTGTTGAGTCTTTAATTTAGACATTTTAGAGTCTGAATTAGATTAATTCCCCAAGAGAGTGTTCAGTTTTAGGAATCTTAAGAGTCATCCATTCAGTTTGGGAATTCTAAGAGTCTTTTGTTTGGTTCAATTTTATCTTTATAAATAGGGTGTAATCTCCATTTGTAGGACATGACTTTGATGAATGAGAATACTAGAAATTTGCCTTGTTTTTGAGCAAACATCTTGGAGAGTGGATAACTCATATTTCGATTTTTTTATCCTTGGAAAGTGGATTACTCCTTGGTAGTAAGCCAAGAAGTCCTTTATCCTTGGCTGGTGGTTTATCCTTTACGCCTTGATGGTGAGCTTCTATAACTCGAAGTCTTTATCCTTGACTTGTGGCTTGTCCTTTAGGTGGTGAACTTCATTGATCCCGATTTTGATCCTTGCCTAGTGGCGCATCTTTTATGCCTTGATCAAATCGTTTTCTATTTTATATTTAGCATCTAACCAACAATATTCATCCCCATACACTTTAATTTATCTATATTTCCATCCACAATCACTCAAAATACACTTACCCGCCCCTACAACTGCATCAATAAGTGAAAGTGTAACATCCTAAGCTTGTCGCTAACGCTAGCAGAAACGATACAATAATCCAGACAATAAATGAAGAAAGGAGACAAGGAAAAAGCTCAACCACAACACCTTATATTTACATTAACAACCTTCTTGATTTGTTTTAAGCACAACAACAATAAAACAACCCAGGGCAAACACAGTCATCAAAAGGAGACCTGTGGCCGATTAGACTATTTTTTCAATAAAAAAACCACCAAATAGGAAATAGGGCTAGAGATCTAGTCATCCACATCGCTCCAATCTGATAGTGAAATCTTCACCGATCCAGCTCCTCAAAGTCTGACTCAATCTCTATCGGTCCCTCGCCAACTAGGTACTCCGTCACTTGAGTATCAAAATCTTGAAAGTATCTTAAATTGCACGATCTTGTATTCTTGCTTACGGCCTAGGGTTTGAAAGGTGAGGGAAATAACAATAGCAAGAACACATTTCAACAAGTTCATCCCCCTAAACCTTGCTCAGGATAATACGTACTCCTAAGACTGTCTTAAGCACGCAATCAGACCCTCAAAATCATTCACCAACAGCTAGGTCACAACAACAGAAGATTTCAACATGCAAATGAACTATTCAATATAAATATGCTCATGCATCAGAGCAGAAGCATGCAATGATCACAAAGGCAAGGTGATATCATGAACTCATTTCATCTGACTCGCGCAAATGCACCTAAGTTTGACCCACACTAGTTGCCTCAGGTCGTGCCTCACCCATGCTATTTACCTCACGTGATGCCTTTATCTTTCTAGTTACCTCGCGTCAAATACATCAAGGTGCACTGTGCCTCGACTATCATTGAACTACACATCTCAAGTCAGCACCTTTAACTCTTCGATTCCTAATTCATATAGGCACCTCAGGGCCACCCCGCACCTCAGGGATGCCCACACCTCCTTATTTCTCCTGTTCCCGACGTCATATAGCATATTAGGGACCAATCAAATACTCACTTTTTTGCTTGATAAAAAACCTCACATAATAACAAGGTGTATGCAAAATATCATAATGCGTTACATTGCGTTTGCCCAAGCATAGCAATTTAGAGGCACGCAATTTTTAGTCAAGCAGTAAAATTTTAGAGTTAAATCATAGGCAATCAACCCTCATTCTCAGGCATTTCATTCCACATTCCTAACATGCATGGTCATCGGCCTCCTGTATCTAAACATGCCTCAATTTCATTGAATTCAACCATCTATCGTATCCTTGATCTAAGCCAGCATTTCTACCCATGATTCTTGCAAATTAACCTCCAAACTCTCACCTTTCACTCTATGAATAATATCTCGTGTTGGAAAAAATAGTAACTTCCGACAGAGAACAATATTTTCCTACGGAATAGTAATTTTCAGCTTATACAATGTAATTTTCTTCATTTTTCTCACCTAAATACTTATTTACAACACCCCAAACATTCATCGAAGCAATCTAACCTCAATAAAAATATTTTTCAGCCCCCAATGAATACAATTTCTGATGGTGAACAATACCATCCCATGAAACAATAACCCCCGCCAAGAAGACGATCCAGTTTTTCGTCTCAAACTCCTCCGTTTCAAGTCTAGTTTCATCCTAACTTCGTCCTAGAAATTACCTATCATCCTATCAAATTTTAGGAGGAAAATATACCAAAAACAAAGCTGGAATAACCCATGATGAAGCCCGATGAAGCTTGAATCGACAAAGAGACCAATCTCTACCAAACAGCCATTGTTATGCTCAAATCACAAAAAATATATCAACTTTTTGATTAAACAATCATCTAATTCTCAAATTTCAGGATTTTATGGTCGTACAGGAGAAAATGAGGCTTGATTTGCCCTCCCGAACAACCTCAAATGGGCTATTTCTTCTCAGGTGTGTGTAGAAAATCAAAAAAACAAAGCTGACTTTGGGCTGGATTTCGGGATAAACCTGGGATGATCTGGGCTAATTTTGGCCGAAAATGGAGAGGAATAGGTGACGAAGGAGCTCACGGGTGGCCAGTGTCTAGGTGATGTAGCGACGGTTCCGGTGGCGGCGAAAGACAGGCGATGAACGGTAGGGATTCAAGTTGGCCGAGAGAGAAATTAGAGGGAGAGTGAGCCATGAATTTTTTTTTTAAAGAAGAGAGAGAGAGAGAGAGAGAGAGAGAGAGAGAGAGAGAGAGAGAGAGCTAATGGGCGACCAAGATGATAATGGAAGAGAGAATAAAGAGAAGAAAAATATCTTGTATTATTAATGTCACTATTTACGGGTTCACCAAATTGATTGATGATCAAAAAGTTGACTAAATTGACATAAAGGTGATTGATGTGATTGAGGGTGACTGATACGATTGATTTGACACCTAACGTGATATTTTCTAGTGAACGACTAATTTTCAGACCTGCCAAAGCTCAAGCATGATCGATCGGCGGACATTCAAATTCAAAAATTATAATGCTAAATCTACCAATCAGACCACTACCAACAACTTAGGAAGTCTATTGCAACCTAAGGGCAATTAGGTCCTTTTTCAAACTTTCGACACTTTACCCAGCTATTTAGAGTGAAACGGCCAATTTCTAAATCTGGCGAGGCAAAGTCCAAAATTACAATAGTGACACTCATAAAAGTTCGATATCCAAGTTTTGGGAATTGATTCATGGCCAAATTCGGCTGATTGCGACTTTAGTAAATTCTCAAACTAACGAGCAGCTTTTAGGAGTTACGCGTATCGACTTACAATTAGATCCACGTACTCTTTGGTTAGTCATCCTGAAATGATCAGTTTCGAGTAAACTTTATCTAGAATGCTTCAATCAAATATCCATTTAGTTACAAATCCCGAAAATGGGTCGAATTTCAGAATGTCATAATTTTTCCCCCTTACAAAAATTTTCGTCTTTGAAATTTACAACAAACCCAACTACTCAAACAATTGGGGGTGTTGATGTCTCATTTCCTCTTCACTTTCCCAAGTGGCTCATTTAGTTCCTTGATACTCTCAAATTACTTTAACTAGATGGATGGTCTTTTTCCTCGAAACTGCTCTCGCCTATCTTCTATTTGAACGATCTCTCTACATACGATACTCTATCGCCCACTTCTATAACTTCATGATCTAACATGTGTGTTGGGTCTAGTTCGTACTTCCTTAGCATAGATACGCAAAAAGATATTGTGAACTTGAGATAGATCCGTTGGCAAGGCGAGACGATAAGCTAGGGTCCCAATTGCTCCAAAATCTCAAATGGGCCTACATATCTTAAACTTAACTTTCCCTTTTTACCAAATCGAGACAAAGCTTGCATCAGTGATACTTTGAGAAAAAAGTAATCTCCCACTTGAAATTCTAAAGGCCTACGCCGCTTATTACATAATTCTTCTAGCGACTTTGGGCAGTTTTCAACCTTTCTCGGATCACCTTAACCGCCTCACTGACTGTTGAACCAACTCTGGGCCTGCTATCCTCCTTTCACCAATCTCATCCCAGCAAACTAGAGTTCTGCAAGCTCTGCCATACAATGTCTTAAATGGTGCCATTTTAATGCTCTGCTGGTAGCTATTATTGTACGTAAACTCCACCAGGTGCAATTGCTCTTCCCATCCTTCTTTAAAATCTATCACACATGCTCTTAAAATGTCCTCGAGCGTTTGAATAGTCCTCTCGAACTGTCCATTTATTTGTGGATGATAGGCCATACTAAATTGCAACTCCATTCCTGAGGCTATCTGAAGATTCTTTCAAAAGGTTGCAGAAAACGAAGATCACGATCCGAGGTGACCATCACCGGCACTCCATGAAGGTGAACTATCTGGCGCACATACAAATCAGCCAATTTCTCCAAAGCGAAGTCCTTTCACACTGCAATGAAGTGAGCAGACTCTAGATTATGACCCAAATTGATTGTTGCCTCGTCACAAAGTTAATTGTGATATGCTTCCATTTCCATTCAGGGATCTCAAGTGGCTGTAGCATTCCTCCAGGCTTACAGTGTTGCGCCTTTATTTGTTGGCACATCAAACACTTAGCCACATGTTTGACAACATTCACCTTCATTCCATTCTACCAATAATGCTAACGTAAATTATGATACATCTTTATGCTACCCGAGTGGTTACTGTAACTACCACGATGAGCTCTGACATAATTTCCTCCTTTAATTCTTCATCATTGGGCACACACAACCGTCTGCAAAACTTCAACTCTCTATACTCGGATACTTGAAAATTAGGTTTTCTCTTAAATGCATCCATGGTCAAAATCTTCTGTATGTCAGGATTCGTAGATTGTACTACCTTAATCCTTACCTGAACCCTCAGTTCGAATCTCAAGGTAGCTAATAGACTCGAGAGGTAACCTACCTCTAGCTTGAATTTCGAGTTTCTTATTCCTTCGAGCAGAGTCCACTACTTATTCATCACGTACGCAATGCTCGACTTTCAACTGAGAGTATCTACTACCTTATTAGCTTTCCCAGGGTGATACAAATGTCGCAGTCGTAATCCTCGAATAATTTCATCCAACGGCGTTGCCTCATATTTAATTCTTTTGGGAGAGTAGGTACTTCAAACTTTGATGGTCCATATAAATTTGGAACCTTTCCTCAACCAAATAGTGCATCCAAGTTTTTAATGCAAAAACAATCGCCGCAAGCTCCAAGTCATACATTGAGTAATCTAACTTGTAAGGCCTCAATTGACGAGATGCATATGCAAATAGCATGCCATGTTGTATCAAAACGCATACTAACTATTTTAACAACACATCGTTATAGATCTTAAATCCTCGTGAACTAGATGGGATTTGTTAACACTGGCGCGGTTGTCAGCTTATACTTAAGCTCTGGAACTCTTTTTGTATTCGTCCATTCATTCAAACTGCGTTTCCTTCTTTAATAACTGCGTCAAAGGAGTAGCTATCGCGGAGAACCTTTCCACGAATCGTCTGTAATAACCCGCCAGGCCTAGAAAACTCCGTATCTCTGTGACCAATGTTGGCCTCGGCCAATTTGCAACTGCTTTGATTTTTTACCAGGTCCACCAAGATTCCATCTCCCGAAACAATATGTCCAAGGAATACTACGTGACTGAGCCAAAACTCACATTTGCTAAACTTGGCATAAAGTGAATGTTCTCTTAGGATCCGTAGAACTGTACTTAGATGCTGCTTAGTCCTCAGGGCTCTTCAAATACACTAAGATGTCGTCAATAAATACTATTACAAATTGGTCAAGAACTTTTGAATATTCAATTCATCATATCCATAAAGAGAGCTGGGGTAATGGTTAGTCCAAATGGCATGAATGTAAACTTATAATGCCCATTTCTCGTACAGAATGCTGTCTTGGTATGTCCTCCTTCTTGATCCTCAACTGATGGTAACCCATCCTTAGGTTTATCTTGAAGAACACTGACACTCCTTACAGTTGATCAAATAAGTTATCTATCATTGGTAGTGGATACTCATTCTTAATGGTTACCTGATTCAACTGATGATAGTCTATGCATAAATGCAAAAACTCATTCTTTTTCCTCACAAACAACACTGGTGCTCCCTATAGCGATGCACTAGGGCGAATGAATCCTTTATCCAGTAGCTTTAACTCCTTGAACTCAACAAGGCCATTCTGTAGGGTGCTCTAGAGATTGGCTCCGTCTTAGGGACCAATTCAATCATGAATTCCATTTCTCTTTTCAAGTAGCAATCCCGATAACTCTTGAGGAGAAACATCAGGGAAATTGTACACCACAGCTACGTCTTCTAGCCTTGTTTTCTCAACCGATAAATCATTCACAGATATCAAATAACCTTGACAACCTTCATCTAATAACTTAGTCACCTCAAGCAACGAAATCTAAGGGATTGAGGTTTCTCCTCGCTTTCCTCAAATTCCTATCTAGAGTGACCAATCGGACTAAATTGGTTCACCCTGCTATCACAAACTATTACAGCCCCTTGTCTAGCTAACCAATCCATCCTAATTACGACGTCAAAATCATACATAGATAAGACCACCAAGTCAATCAATTCCTCCCTATCACCAATGACTATTTTACAGTATGAACATTCTAACGAGATAAGCACTTTATCTTTTGACGAGGTGGTCACATGCAACATTATTTCTAATAGTTTCAGTTTAATACCAGTCAATGCCATAAACTGCTCAGATACGAATGAATATGATCTCCCAGATCAAACAAAGCATATGCATCGTGATCACATAAAGAAATAATACCTGTGATCATGCTAGGCGCATTCTATGTTTCCTTTTGTACCATTACATAGATTCTTCCTTGCGTCGGTGGTCGATTATGATTATTCTATAGAGTGGCTCCAACTTGGAGTCCCATTTGGGGTCGCTGCGGTTGGAATTGCAATCCCGCAACTCGGCTTGGGCAACTCCTTATCTGATGACCCAGCTGATCACATCCAACGTATGCTTCCGTCCTACTTGGTTAAGGGTCATTCCCATGCCTCCTTCCACACAATCGACACACCACTCTAGATTGATGTGCCAACTTCCCGAAGTTATTCCTAATAGGTGGGACGAACCATCTATTTACCATCATGGATCTCTTTCCAAAGTTGCGGTTGTCCCTAACAAGCGCATACCGCAATCCAGAAGCAGCAGCTCTTTAGTCATATCTCGCTCAACCATCAAGCCCTTTCATACAGCTCATTGTAATTCCTCAAATTCAGGAGTATCAACTGGCTACAGAGTTCCGACTTCATCTATCCTGAAATCTCCTTGCTTTATCCAATGGGTTTTCCACCATTCTCGGAGCATACTTAGACAGTCTAGCAAATTCAGCTTCGTATGATCCACTGTCATTTGACCTTGGCAAAGGCACAGAAATTCCGTCATCTTCTATTCTTGAGCGGCCTCAGAAAGCACTTCCCGTTAAAAGCTTCACTAAAGGCGGTCCAATTTGGAGTCGTGCCC
>JAGVVM010005932.1:0-49943 GCA_019149425.1 Psidium friedrichsthalianum
AAGTTGGTTGAGCAAGAAATATCGCGCACAGGTTTGGAGGACTAAATTGGCAAAATTAAAAAGTGTTTGGGACTAGATTGTCTTTCATCTTGTGGGCTTGTTTGATTATCACGGCGAATTGATGAAAATAAACTTTTCAACACTTAAGGTGCGTTTGTTCGAGGAAAACTTCATATCAAAGGAAAATACTTTTCAGAAAATTATTTTCAAGAAAATGGTTAGTTTTCCATTATTGCTGATATGTGACCGAAAATGTTTTATAGGATTTGGATCTCATTTGGAAAATGATTTCAATCTCATGATTATATCTCAGGAAAAAAAATTTCTTATTATTTTTATTTTTCTTTCTTTCTTTTTCTTTTCCTTTATTCCTCTTCCTTGACTGGCTGCCGCCAGCCGATCTAAATGGAGAAGGAAAAAAAAAATAAAATAAAATAAAATAAAATAAAATAAAATAAAATAAAACCATAATATTAAGATATGATATTAAAATGTTAAAATATTAAAAAATTGAGAGGAACACTTGGAAAGTGTTTTCACCTCTTTAGATTTATGAATTCACTTTTCTAATTATATGTATGAATTTTTCATTGATTGAAAAGTGTTTTTCGTTGACTAAGTCATTTTCAGTAAACCAAACGGGTGAAAGTCTAGAAAAATAATTTCCATAAAACATTTACACTCAAACAAACATACAGTTAGGCTTCATTCATTTCAAAGGAAATATGATATTTCTGGAAAATATTTTTCTTGGACAATGATAATATTTTCTGGTGTTTGACTGAGAATGAACTGAAAAATATTTTCGCCATTTGTTATGGAAAATCGGATTTGATTTTTTCTCTATGCACTCCTTTTAATAATTTTATTTTTTTTAAATCGGATTTTTAATTATTTTTTTATTTTTCTCTTGTTTTTCCTTCTTCACCACGACCTCCCAAAAAAGTAAGGAACCAACACCGAAAAATCCGAAAAGCAGTTTTTTTTCCCTTTTCTTCCTTCTTCTTCCTCGACTCATTTTTTTCTATGAATCGAACGCTAAGAATCCAAAAATACATATTCCTGAAAATCGTGCTTTAAGTTAAGTGGTTTGATAACCTTCAACTACAAAAAAAATAGAGATACTAGGTGGGGAATGTAGAAACAAATACGGAAGAACGAACACAGAACACGAGAATTTACGTGGTTCGATCACAAAGTGATCTACGTCCACGGGCGAGGCAAAACAAAATTCCACTATAGATCAAAGAGTACAGATTTTCAGAGGTCTATTACATCAACATTAACCCTAAAAGAATAAACTTTTCTGTAGTATAAATCGTGTCCCCAAAAAAAAATTTTCTCGGGGGCTTCGCCCCCGAACCCCCATAGAGATCCGTTTACTCCTCCAAAGAGATTTGTTCGCTTTGCTCTGGGTTGGGCCTAACAGCCCAACCCTTTTCGCGTCGCGAACAAATCTCAAACTTCCCCTTCTCTTTTTTTTCTTCTTCACTTTGGGCCGCACAAGTAATATATCAAAGTCGGGTGATGAACCGGATCGGGCACATAAAATTCAAGACATATTCAACAGGGAAGCTATCGTTGGATTTGTGTCTATTATCAAACCAATTTTTCATTTTCATTTTTAGTATTGTGTCTAGTCTACAGATTTACTTTTGCAGCCCATCCCAGACATTAGTGGGCAAGATTTACGTCGACTCTCAAATTCACCGGACAGACGTTCCTGCTGTCAAATAACCTACGACTTGGCGACCTCAAAAATACGACAGTAATGTTGTTCGTCTGGACTAGAACAGCTTCGGACTGGATGACAGAGATAGATTCTCCCACTTCGCAGAAAGAAACCTCCCCCTTTGCCCCTCGTGCACGGTATGGCGAGATTGAAAGGCACTGTACACATTGAAGCAACCTCCTCGTGCGTTGGTACGACGAGCTTCTGAAAGGCACTGTACGCATTGAAGCACGCTCCTCGTGCACGGCACGGTGAGGTTGACGGATTCTTCATTTTGTGTGGGTTCGGGAGAGATTTTGACTTTAGGACTTCGAATCTGGACAAAAGAATTTGATGCGAAAGATCTTCACCTAATGCAAATACTGTTTGGTAACCAATATAAAACACACTTTAGAAACACAACTTGTGAAATTAAACCGCTTGGCCAGATATTGACGGCGCGACTCTTACAAGTGTCGGTCATATCGTGAAATCTGATTTGCGCAACCGTCGATGAACCCTTGCCGGCAGCCTACTTCGCGAATCTTCCCCACCACAATTGTCCACCTCTCCGTCCCTCGTGCAAATCTGGTGCGAGAAAACGTTTAAAAGTGAGGTGTAAAAACAAGAATACTAACACATTATGTGAGGGCAAGATGCCCTATAAGTTGCATTCCAAAAATGCTAAAGGCCAAAGCAAGGGGGCTCGCCTTGAGTTTTGATTAGTCTCAAAGTAAAACTTGGCAACAAAATCTTTGAATTTGTGGGGGACAGTGGTCTAAATAGTTCTTAACATACTGTATGTTGAACAATTCAATCATAAACTTTTCAATTTGATCAATTTAATTTTAAACCATTTGACGATTTTGATCAAAAATCGCTGATGTGGACTAATCATCTTACATGTCACTATTGGCACTAATGTGGATGATTTTTGTGTTTTTTTTTTAATTTTTTCTCTTTCGCTTTCGTTTTTTTTTTTCTATTTTCCTTCGCTCGTCGTTGGAGCCTTAGCAATGGCCAGCGACCTCTGCTAGCCACCATTGAGGCCCCAATGGAGGGAAATAGGAAAAAAGATAAATAAAGATAAATGAAAGAAAAGAAAAGACCTTTTTTTTCTTAATTCAACAATAACCGCAAAAAATTGTCACTCTCAATACCCGTCCGTTAGCACCAAGCATACCGTGTAAGCTGCTATGATCGGCCGACGATGATTGGACTACTACATCATGATATCTTGCCAAAATTGACCGATGTAATACATTAGAAAATAGTCAAAATATGTAAGGCCAAATTGGCTAAATCAGAAAGTTTAGTGTTGAATTGGCTGCCACACAATAGATTTATGACATTTTGAATAATTTCTCAGAAGTTGTGTTATCAAACACCCAAACTTTGACTCCAGAGCCTTTAGAGGCCGAAGCTTCTTATAAATGTTATCCCAAACGCACACTAAGAGTAGCTATACGATAGCAAGTGCATATTCAAGTTTACTCGGGAAGGCACGAGTAGGTAAATTAGGCTGTTGTGCTCGTTTACCTGAATGATCTCATCACCATCATCAGAAATCATGAGAAATAATGAAAAGGAGCTTTACCTATTGTAAGAGAAGAGATGTCAAAATGGGTCAAAAACTCACTTTTTGAAGTTGAGGAATGGGTCGCAGAAACCCAATTCCGTGACACTCTTCCTCGGAGCTAGGTTTCATCCCCTCTTTCACCTCTTTTGGATGTGTTAATGTTCTAAAGCTCAATTTTTGTACTCTTCACTTGAGATCATTCGAACGAAACGAGTTTTTTTATCGACAGAAAAAAAAAAAACTCACATTTAGTAGATCGAGTCGTTTATAGATTAGTTAAAATTTAAAGAATCATTTTTTTTTTTGTGAATTTGAGTACGAAAGCCCAACTAAAGCCATATCCACCAGCAGCCCATGTTGATCAAAACGGAACTCTCTATAAGCGGTGTGCTAGCCTCAACCTCAGTTGTTCTTATTTACTGTACTAATCGGGAATGGAAAGACAACGTGTCCAGACAGTTTTTCCTCTAATAAGAAAAGATCGACTATTTACGGGTAACATCCCATGCAAATTAGGGATCGCCGTGGTTCCAGAGTAAAACCAAAAATCGTACAATCAAATCGGTAAAAATGGAATATGTTCCAGATTCCAAGGTTATGCAAGTTAGGTTTTAGGTTTTAAAAATTGAAAAATCAATTCCGATTCAACAAGTCTTTTTTTTTTCCCCCTTATTCTATGCCTTCGAGTGATCATGCATTTTATAGCGTCCAATGATGAGTGCATAATATGAAATCATTAATCTGAGTTTCCATTTCATGTGATATTCATGATTAAGACTTTTACTTTGTTGATATTTCAAATTCTTTGTGCATCTAAATAAGATTTATGATCAGTTGATTTGTAGCAGCAAATGATAGTCATTAAAGATGATAATATGAAAATAATTATAGCCCACATGATGTTATTAATAATAATTTAGTAATCAATATACATGCTATAAAGTTAAGTGCATTGGTTACGAAAAGATGCAATTGAAAATGTGCGATTCTATTGTTTTTTTTTTTTTTTCGGAACGAACTCACTTTCATTTAACTTTCAATACTATAAAAGTAAACGAAGCTAGCATCAAGACAAAGTAAATCCAAAGGGATTGAAGAGGCACCTGTTGAAAAAAAGTCTGATTCTATCTCTGTTAGAATGCACGTGTGAGTTAGGTTACAAAAGTCTTACATTGGATAATTGATGTGATGTGGAGCAGTTAATATATATTAGTTGTCCCATAATTCATTAGCTTAAGTTTTTGAGTGAAAGTTGGTCTAACTGAATATGTTGGCAGGCTTAAATTTAGGCTCTCTCTCAATGATTTTTTCAGGGGAAGGTATCAGGCTTCTATTTGTGAAAATCATGAAGATCAACAATTCCTTTGATGATAAATTTTCAGATCCAAATTTCTGGGTATCATGCATACCGATCACCTCTAACGCAAGCAACCGCTCACCCCACCTAATCTTATTCTGCCCGTTAATATTTTTCCAAAAATCTACAATATTTCTTGCAATTTTTGTGCTCCAATAAAATGAAACAGAGTCGAAGTTAGCGATTGCTTGAAAGCACCCAAAAAAAACACAAATGCTTGGCAATCTTCTCCTACTTCACGCGTCATCGTCATAAAACTCAAAAAGAAAAATTAAAAACATAGCTTGGGTTGGCTAAATATTGGGCCCGAGTCAGATTGCACATGGGTCGCTAGTAGTATGTTGCATAAAAATGTGTGAATGCAAAATGAGTAGGTCAATATAGATCAGATTGACCCCATTTTTGACTCATTCAACTTCGACCTGATTTACTCATTTGACAGGTCTATCTCCAAATGAAGGAGCTTGATAAGCTCAGGCATATTATCCCGGACCCGAAGAGGGTAGAAGGGAGGACGGTCTGCGTCTGTGGTTAAAAGAAATACTCGAAGATCGCTCATGGAAGAACAAAGTGGAAAGATGGTAAATTGAAGATGTCAATTTGTTTTATAAAATAGAGATAAGATGGGAGCTCGATCGAGATTAGCATTATGGAAAGGCATTTATCTCTATTTCTCTAGCCAAATAGCCACAAAATTACACGAAGTCATCGACAGCACCCTAATGGCATCTCTAATCGGAACAAGAACCGTACGAGAAATTTTGTCAGGGGTTATGTACAAAGACCAATGCGTGTTCCTCTCTAGCATTAGTTCAAACTCATCCCTTCCCTTTCTCTTACAGTACGAGAGTTTACGTCAATAAGAAAAGCAACACATTCTTGCATCATTCTGCTTGTATACCACAATCTGAACTCTCCTGCCTGTTTCAGAACAAATTGTTATGCGGGCGTCGTTCGTGGCGGTCGTCCGGTGATGCCCTCGTCCGTTCTCATATCTCATCCTTAAAATTTCGATCAAGAAACTTCCTTGTGCCACGAGACGACAATGTCCTCGAGCCCGACCTTCCATCCCCCCAGTGAGCCTCCTCAAACTCGCTGCCACCGTCGACCACCACCTTTGCCTCCACCACAAACCACCATTCTCCAACGACCTCCGCCACTTCCACCCCAAAACCAACTTCCCCTTTCCCCAAGATAACGCTCCTTCCCTTCCCTCTCTCCACACTATACCCTAACTCCCGCCAACCTCCTTCAACTTCCCATTATCACCTCCATAGAAGCATCGGACACGAACCTCCTCTCGTTCCTACTGTCAATCTCGAAGAGCCCGGACAAATCGAGACCCGACGACATGGAAATAAGATCAAACGCGTTTAGGCTCGGACCGACATCCAAGTCAGGACAATCCTTTTCACCGGCTAACAAGTGTTCGATGTCGAGAAGCTACTGTGGGACTTCAAGGGGGAGCGATTTCTTGAACCAGGAAGTGGCCGCCAAAGCTCGCAAGCTCATTCTCGTGCTGGGATTTGGATCGAGACGCTGGTGGATGATGTGTTTCACCGGCTTGGCAATCCAATCGGGGAACTGGTAGTCCCTCTTGTGGACTCTCTTGTACATGGTGACCGAGGTTGTTGTCTCGAAGGGCATGTAGCCGCACAGCAGCTGTACAAGATGACGCCGCAAGACCACGCGTCTGCCATGGCACCGTCGTAGCCACGCCGGCAAATAACCTGAATCAGGATGGGAAACTAGGAGAGATGTAAAACCATTTAACCACTAGGTTCAGAACATAGCAAGCTGTGGATATCGACATGGTACTTAGTTCATAATAGAGTTAAGGTGACTGTAATATATGTTAAGATAAATCATCTGTTCTTATGGACTAACGTGAAAGATTTTTCTTTAAATCGAATATAGATATTAAACTTGCGCAATTACTTCCCAGTATTGCCCGTCAGCGTCATCAGAAACTTTATTCGAAGCATATTCACAACGTCGTACTGGACATTCAACAACGTGTTATCCTTAACTACCGCCAGGTGACCTGACGTCGTACTTAACAAATTAGTCAGAGACGGCAAACAAACCTCAGGAGCCGTGAAAGCCGGGGGTCCCACAAGCGGTTGGAGCAAGCCGTCCCGGAGCTGCTCCGGCAGCGCCGACAGGCCGAAGTCCGACACCTTGAGATTCCCCTTGTGGTCCAACAGCAGGTTCTGCGTTTGACGTCCGGTGCGCGAAGCCGTTCTCGTGGCAGTAGTTGAGGGCCGACACGAGCTGCTGGAAGTAGGCGGCGGGCGGCCGCTCGGCGAACCTGCCGTGGCGGACGATCCTGGAGAAGAGCTCGCCCCCGGCGGCGAGCTCCATGACGAGGTAGATGCGGGACCTGGTCGCCATCACCTCGTGGATCCGGAGGATGTTGGGGTGGGACTGGAGCCGCCGCATCGCGGCGACCTCGCGGAGGATCGGGGCTCGAAGGCGGGGGACTGTTGAGCGCGGACTTGTCCTTGTTGATGACTTTTATCGCAACGTGGGTGTTGTTGGCGAGGGACAGGGCTTGGTAGACCTTGGCGAAGCTGCCCCGGCCGAGGAGGCGGCCCAGTTGGTACTTGTTTTGGAGCGTTGTGGTGGATTGGGAGGCGGGGCCGGGTGGTGGAAGCGGCGGCGGCGGCGACGGCGGTTGTTCCATTGACTGGTGGGGTATGTGTGGTGGTGGTGTTTGGGGGAGGAAAGTCAAGGAACAAGTTTTTCGTGCGGGGAGAAATTGTGGGGGTATTATATGAGAACCGGTTGGGGCAGTTGGGTTTTGTACTGCCGGTCAATCTAGGAGTGTCTTTTTTTCTGGGTTTCCGCAATTGCCCCCTTTCGTGTTGTTTTCATCAATGAAAAATGTCCTTTTCCTAATTTTCACTTTTTGTCCGTGGAGGGAAAAAAAAAAGGACAGTGACGTCTTTTCTCCCACGATCATGTACATAGCCATTTTTTTTTGGTCGAAATGTACATAGCCATTTACTCGTATTTAATTGGGATGATGCACTTATTATAATTCTGATTCTCCTGTTGTAGTTTGATCTTGCTAACTCTTCTTTAGATAGGTAACGATATTCGGACCGAACCAGGTAAATCTCTGATTCTTTTTCATTCCTCGTTATTTTTTCTGGGCTTTTCACATTGACTCATTTGTAAGATCGTAATTAGTTTTCACGTTATATTACAATAATTGTTAGCAGAGCTGGAATCAAATATTTTGGACTTTGATTTCAGACTTTTGTTTGTCTGAAAATTATATGGATATTCTGTTATTAATTATGTCTGGAGTGAAAAAAAAATAAAAAGTTTACAGGAGGAACACTTTGAGTTATGGGAGCCCTCAAGAGAAGGCTTATTGATACTCAAGATTTTAAGCAAAAGTATTGGAGGGCAAGGCTAAGTTTCCCAAAACAATGAAAGAGCTGAAAATGACGTGTTAATGAGGAAAGCTAGTATTTTAATCCCATTGAATTTATCGGATGAATGAAGTGTTAATGAGGTTAGGCAAGGAAAAGAATACTGCAATATTGTGGGCAAAAGTTAAGGCGATGTATGTAACAATGGTTTGACAATCGTTTATATATGCTGAGAAAGATGTTTCAATTTAGATTTACTAAAGGTACGCCTATCCGAACCCACCTAGATGAATTTAATAAACTCATGATGAATTTGAAGAATGTCGGTAATACATTTAATGATGAAGAACATAGTATGATGTTGTTGGTTTCTTTACCAGAGTCATGAGAGCACTTTTACTGGTTCACTATTACAATAGCGGTACCACGATTACCTCAAAAGAGGCAAAGTCTTACTTTGTTATTAAAGAGAGGCAGAGAAAGTTGCGAGATGACTATTTAGCGTAGGATGTAGCTCGGGACTAGGTAGAGAGGCATATTGAGGGTCCAATAGCAGCAGAGGTAAAAGCAGGTCTAAATCACGCCATTGAAATCCAAGGGACACGTAAAGTGCTTTGAGTGTCACGATGAGGGTCACATCATAAGAGATTGTTTAAGCTGAGAATAAAATGACAGCAGAAGGTCACAAGCAGTATGGCAAATGTTGCTGAGGAGAGCATTAGTGATGCATAGGCTATTTTTGTACGACTATAGGTTCTTTAGGAGACGAAATAGATGCTAGATTCAGGGCGTTCTTATCATATGAAATCTCATAGGAACTGGTTTATTATTTACTAGACTGTAGATAGTGGTATAGTTCTGATGGGAATAACATGCTTGCAAGGTTGTGGGATAGGAACAGTTTGGATTCAGATGCACAATGGTATGGTGTGCACATTGATAGACGTGGGGCATTTACCGCAATTCAAGAAGAACCTTATTTCTTTTGGAACACTTGATGATATCTAATGTAAGTACACTACTAAGGGTGAGTACTAAAGATCTCTCAAGGTGCCATGACAGTAATGAAAGGGAAGAAAGTGAGTTTTTCTTATCATTTACTAGGAGAGACTGTAATAGAAACTACTATAGTTTCATTAGGTGAGTTAGATTTTGATTTAACTCAGTCATGGACTATGCGTTTAGGGCACATGGATGAGATAGGTATGACGATGCTGAGTGACAGAAGGGTTTGTTGGAAAGGTTAGAAAATGAGTAAGTTAGAATTATGTGAGTACTGTATCTTTAGGAAGCAGTGGTAAGATTAGTTTACTACAGGTATTCATTCGATTAAGCAACCAGTTGAGTATATTTATTTAAAACATCTGGGGCTCCTCTTCAATTCTTTCCAAAGGAAGTGCCCAATATATGCTGACTTTTATCGATGATTATTCTAGGAAGATATGGGTATACTTTCTGAAACACAAATCTGATGTGTTTGATCGGTTAAAAAAATTTAAGGCATTAATTGAAGCAGTCAGATAAAATAGATCAAGTGACTGAGAATCGATAATGAAATGGAGTTTTTGTTATAAAGATTTTATCAAGTTCTGCAAGAGAGAAGGAATTGTGAGACACTGCACAATACTTAATGTCACACAGCAGAATGGTGTGGCAGCATGGAAAAATAGAACTTTACTTGAATAAGCTCGGAGCATGCTTTCCATGCTAGAATAGATAATGAATTTTGGTCGGGAAAGCAATGAATATGACATGTACCTGATTAATTGATCTCCATCATTTGCTATCAAGTGGAAGACTTTAGAGGAAGTATGGTCGAGAAACCTATTGATTACTCCGGATTACGAATATTTAGATATCTTGCGTATTCTCATGCGAGTGACGGTAAGCTTAAGGCCAAGGTGAATAAATCATAAATGCATAGGGTGAAAGGGCTACCAATGTGGTGGCTGATTTCAGGTCACCCGATTTTCTAATCAGTAGAGACGTGATCTTCGACGAGACAATAATATTTCGACAGAGGGGCCCTAAGACACTATAAGCAGACATATCATAGTGTCAGTAGTGAGATGGAGTTTTAGGTGGAGACTTCGAAGACCTCGAAGGTAACAGAGGTTGAGACTGCAGATGAGGTCGTAGTTTCTGAAGTCGATGATATTTGAATAGCCAACACAGCTGCAACATAGTATAGCAGTAAACGAATAGGGAAGGTTAATTAAATCATCGGTACATTTATGCTTATGCAAATATTACTTATGCTTTGACTATAGGTGATGAGGTAGAAATAGATGAGCATTTATTTTACTCTAAGCAACGGCTAGTTCTGAGTTGTCATAGTGGCTAGAGGTTATGAGTGGAGAGATGGAATCACTCCATCAAAATTAAACGTGAGAGCTAGTTAAGTACCTAAGAGTTAGAAGATTGTCGGAAGTAAATAGGTTTTACAAAAGAAAAGAATGCATTCCTGGTGTCGGGGTAGCGATATATAAGACAATACTTGTTGCGAAAGGGGAATACACAAAGGGAGAATTTGACTATAATGAGTTTTTTTTCTTTTGTAAGACATACTTCTATTTGTGTTTTACTTGCCTTAGTATTACACAAGATCTCAAGTTGGAACAACTTGATGTGAATATGAAATTTCTTCGCGATGAGTTGCAGGAGCAGATTTACATGAGGCAGCTAGAGGATTTGCTATTCTGGATAAGAAATACCATGTTTGCTTGTTAAAAAACCATTATATGGTTCTTATGCAACGGTATAAGTGTTTTGATGCTTTCATTGCTAGTCAGGACTACTCAAAAAGTCATATGGATAGCCATGTTTACTTTAAGGCTAGATGACGGGGTCTTTGATATATTTACATTGTATGTTGATGATATGCTAAGAGCAGCTAAGAATATGTTTGATATTGATATGCTGAAAAGGCAATTGAGTGCTGAATTTGATATGAAAGATTTAGATGCTGCAAAGAAAATTTTGGGCATGGAGATTTTATATGATAGGATTACAGGAGTATTAGTCTATCTCAAAAGAAATATATTAAGAAAATTGTAGCACGTTTTAATATGCAATTTACGAAGCTGGTGAGTACATCATTAGCAAAACTTTTAAACTTTCAAATAAATTATCATTGCAGAATGAGGAGGAGCAGAAGCATATATCTCGTGTTCATTATTCTAGTATGTAGGTAGTATTATTTATGCTATGGTATGTACTAGGCTTGACATTTCACAAACTATGAGCGTAGTCAGTCATTATATGAAACATCTTGGTAAAACTCATAAGGAGTTGTGAAATGGATCCTCATATATTTAAAAGGACACAATATTATGATTAGAGTATCAAAAGGACAATAATGATAGTGAGACCACTGGTTATGTGGACTCGGATCATGTAGCTGACTTGGATGAATGCAGATCATTAGCAAGATATGTTTTTACACTTGAAGGTGGTGCAGTTAGTTGGAAGGCGTATATACAGGACACGTTGCTTTGTCGTTAATTGGGCAGAATATATGACACTCACCTTTATAACGAATCACGCAATATGGTTATATGATTTGGCTCTTGAACTTTGGTTAGAACATAAAAATTTGATTATACATAGTGATAACCATTGTGGATATATCTGATGCATATCCGGTTTATCACGAGCAGACGAAGCATATCGATATCAAGTACATTTTATTGAGATGTCTTAGTCAATGGTAAGGTTGTTATGAAAAAGATAGCGATAGTGGAGAACCCTACGGACATGATGACTAAACCTGTTTCATTTGCAAAACTCAAGCACAATGCTTGACATATATTGTCGTTTGTAGAGAATGAGCGTCCGGTCGGGACAATTGAAAGTTAGCATGAATGACTCGACCTTAACTGTTTCAAACATTGACTGATTTTGAAGAATTGCTAATTATGTCTCAAGTTTGAGTCCGTGTGCATGTGCTTACTTTGAATTTAATTTTGGTCGTGGGAAGAAGAAAGTAACTTCTACCACTACAAGACGAAAAGAGAGCACTTATTTTATTATATCTCTATATACACAGTCCAAATTTGGCGCAAATTTGGAGCAGATTTGGGCAGATCTCTTTTTGGATGTAAAAGAAAGCTTGCGGGCCCATGAATTGAGTTATAGGAAAGAAAGAATAAAAAAAAGAAAAGGGATTATCGTTTTGATTTCTTTCTGATTAGTATTCTTTGGTGTCATTTATCGATCATAATTTTATTTTTTTTAGTTTTTCCGCATTAACTTAATTTGTAATATCCTGATTTTTTTTCCCATTATATCACACTTATCATAAAGTACAATTAAATCCCGCGAAACTTCTAAAAGTGTAATAAGTCCATAAACTTATCGATAGGTGCAATCAAGTCCATTCATTAACTCCGTCTAATTGACAATGAAAAGTACTGACACCCACTGCTCAAAAACCAATATTATGTGTCTAACCATTGTAGTAAGTACTGCTACTACTGGATAGGATGTGGATCCGCTACCTCAAAAAATTATTCTATCATCATCCCACCACTCGAAAATCATCACGTGGACCGATTAGTGTATACTTAATCACTTCGAAATTATTGTCTCTTGCCCCCACACCTAAAGCTTTCCTGTCCACCGTAAGTCCACATGTCCTCGTGGCTGGCTTCTCTAAATTTAAGCACCGAATGTCCATCTTGCTTGTTACTTAGGGATAATAACATAAATAATTTCTAAATTTAATTATATATAATATGATCTCAAAATTTTAAATTTATTCGATGTGATCTCTAAACTTTAGCTTAATATACAATGTTGTCCATGAAATTTTAATTTATTTCATGTGATCCTTGAAATTTGGTACATGTTTATTTAGTCCATAACTGTATGAAAATATTCAATATTAAACCTTTCATTAAATCAAATTTTAAGGATAAATTGAACAATTTTTTACAGTTTTGAAATTAAATTGAATAAGGTACCCAAAGTTCAAAAGCATATTAATAATTAAGAATTCAGAAACTATATTGCATGCCGTACCAATTTAAAATCATTGATGTCATTTCCCTATTGCTTAATTGAAGTGTCTTAGTAAATGGTGCATGAATTCGTTCCTCGGCACAATTTGAAGAGAGCAATGGGATTCATCCAACGTCGGCGAAACCCACAAAAGGATTGGGAAAATCAAATCAATAATGATAGGACAGCTTAGCGAAAAGTACTCCCACTAGGAATAAAGGCTGAAATGAAACGTTATTAGTCACTAAAAATCAAATTGCAAGCAGAAACGTTTAAGAAAAGGGGGGGGGGGGGGTCAGGGGGTCAAAAATGGGGAAAAAAAAGAGATATCTCAGGCTCGCTCCGAAATCTAGCGGCACAACAATGAAAAAAAAAAAAAGAACTTCAAGGTTCTCAGCCTTTTCTTAGTCCCACTCGAGGGAAGCAACTTTGTCCAAGGCCTTGCCGAAACATCACCTCAGCCGTGAATTGGACACAGCTAATCAGCGGTCGCGTCTAATCTCTCCATATTCAACGTTTGCCGGGATTACCGACTTAAGTTTTGTCCTATTATGACCGTCGAAGAAAGTATCGTCCAATGTCGCTCGACAACGTGTCTCAAATGCTCTATTTGCTCATATAGTCTTCCTCTAACATATCAGCTTCAACTTTTTGAGTTGAATTTTCCTATGATGTCCACCTTTCATTATAGTGTCGTACCGTATTGAGAGAGAGTGTTAAGGATTTCTCGCCGCACCGCTTGATAATGAATCCCAAAAATGCTCTATTACTCGTGCGGTCCTCCAATTCACTATCGACTTAAACTTTAGGTTGAACTTTCTATCAAATGATGCCCCCAATAATCTCGAAACTCGTTGACGCATGCAATTACGAGCAACCTTAATTTTTTCTATCTTTATTCGCCATGTCTCCGATCCCACAAAAGGCGGATGCACTCCAAACCCTGTTCGACTGAAAATGATGTGAGGATTTGCTTTGCCAAACTCATTTTGTCAATAGGATATTCCTTATCGCCTTAATCTTTGTTAATTGCTTGACTTTTTTGCAGTTGAAAGTTTGGCCGTCTGGCTCTGTGTGACTTTTCCTCGGGTCATCTTGATCTTACATGGATCCTGGTCCACAATATTACTTTACACTAAATAAGGTATTTTAGTTAATTTCCGCATGAATGCTAGTTGCAATATTCATTTATATATACGCATAACCATCATCGTTATCATCCGAATTACCACAAAATAGCTCAAGTCCACATATAATATCACCCTTCACCTTTTGCAAGTTTATAAGAGCCAATCGATTATCGAAATCATATGAGTGTCCGTCCTTCCTAGAGCATGGCATTATAATACGGAGTCATCTTCGAAAGGAATTTAAAGAAAAAAAAAAACTCAGCTATTTCGCCGTCGCCATTGCCATATCTATGGCCATAAGCCACCATGGGCATTGGTAGCAGATCGCATGCCAACCGCCGATCCGCCAAATATGCTATTAGGGATGCAGTCAAACCAATACGGGCTGAGCTCAACCCGAGCTTTGCTCTACTTGCCTTTCTACTACTTTCTTTGGTTATATTACTATCGTTATCAACTTATATCACGCTTCGTCTAAAAGCAGTTGACAGCAATCTCATAGAATTCACGAGTGCCATTAATTTTCTAACATTACCATCTACAATAATTCCGAAAATCTCTTTGCATTGTTAATAGGATTAGCTATGGCAATAGCACAACACAACAACACAAGATAAGAAAATTACAAAACCTCGTCATCTTAGGAATATCCGCAGTGTTTCAAGAATGATGCCAACAACGACGGCGTTAACGACATACGAAATGCGCCCTTATCATTGTGATTTTCTCCGACCATTTTGGTTTTCTCTTTATTATCTACAAAATGACTTTCCTTTATAAGAATAATGATCATAAGCACACAAAATGGGAGAAAAATGCTCTCTTATAAACTAATTTACGACAAGGAGGTGGAAGAAAATAGAACTTTTTCAGTTTTACCATCCCACTTGGACCATTTTCGTAATTTCCACAAGCGACCTCTCAGCGTAAAATTTTGCGACCATTGATTGACCAGTGGACCGATCCTGGCCCTCGGGATCGGTCATACGGTGAGTCAAAAAAGGATGACATGAACTCAGGTGGGGCCCCCCTTTCGTCGTCGGCGTACAGCCATTGGTGTTGCGGCGTAGCGGTGGGGGGACGGCCGGGGGACGGCCGAGGTCGACACACGTGTATGGAGGCGTGGGGCCCACATCGGGATGCCGGGGCTCCACAGCGAAGCGAGAAAGTGATCGCGCATGATGTTCTCTTTTGTTCAATTTTTTAAGAGGTACTTTTAAATAAATGAGCAGGTTAGGAGGAATATATTAGGAGGATCTACCACTAATTTAATACTCAAGAGTGCCTTTCAATATAAGTAGCAAGTACGTAATATTACGTATCGGCACACTTGTAATCATGTTGGATGTGATGTCGAATCCATAGTGACATTTTATTATATTTGCGAAAAATAAATGATTTATAAAATATTTTTTTGAAAATGGCATTTTTTATTGCTCGAAACATTCATTTTTCGCCAAAGAAAACATATCCTAAAGAAGGAACCACTGGATCTGAGGAACGTTTGAGATAATATATGGAAGCTCATTATTAATCGTGGATTAGTAACGCGAGACTCATCGAATCTCTTAAAAAAATGATAAGTCATGATTTCAGCTCTTCCAAAGAAGCCCCCAAATTTTACATAAATACATGGCCTGTGTCTTTGAATGTTTTCTTTTTCTAAACGACTGCTTAAAGATGTCATTATTGAAAATCATTACCGATCAATTAGGGGAGATCTATAAAGAAATTTTCAAAAAAAAATTATAAGATGAACCGGGTCCATGTGTAATCGATGCACCATGGTCATTAAGGGCACATAAGACAACAATTCTATTTTCCTATTTTCTATTTTCTGTTTCGGCGAACAAGTTTGGAACAAAAATCTATTTGATAATGCAATTTATTTTTTATTTTCTAGATAAATTTTTGCCCAAAAATAGGTTCGAAACAAAATGAGAACTAAAATTTTCTACCTTTCTATTTTTGGAACATTAATTGAAATAATAATTTTTTTTCTCATTACTCCTTCCCTCTCTCTTGAGTCTTTGCCAAGAGTCGTCATTCGCCGTCATTGGTCCTCAGCTGCCGTTCATTCGTCGCCGATCCCGGTCGCAACTCACCGGATGTCAATCTCCATCTGCTTGTCATCGTTCGTTGGCCACCGATCTTCGATCCCCATTTGCCAATCGCCTCTCTCACGTCCGAGCCGCCGTCACCATTCTCCGTCCCAAATTGTCATTCATAGGCCCTCGATATCCTCTACTCGTCGCCGGTTGCCCAACTGTAATATGTTGTTATCAAATGAATTTCTATTCTGAGAACACAAATTTTTTGTCGTTGTCAAATGGGTGTCTCTGCTCGAAAACTCGTTCAGGGAATAAAATAGAAAAATCTATTTCTGACCAGAAATTGAGCTTGGAAAGGGAATGATTGTCATTCGTGTGCACCCGTTAATAATCAAAGTAATATTTTTTTTAAAGCCATAAAATGGTTCTAGAAATGGGGCATCTTTTTTTTTTTTGTCCTTTCCCCACCGTATGTATGCCCCCATTTGTTCTCGCTATGCGTTGCCCTTTACGCTCCGTTCTCCACTTTTATCTCTTTAGTTCCTAAAGATTTTGAATCTTTACAGCATATGCTTTTAAAAAAAAACAAATTTTAAATGAAAAGAGGTCCAGCTGCCGCTTTATTAAAAAAAAAAATGGTGCCTTAGTAGAGCGTGAGGAAGCATCATCCTTTTGCTATCATGTACTATTCTTAATTTTTCCCTTAATGTTTGGCACACCTTAGCACGACTTCCATTGTATAATGAACTCTAGTTTCATTAACGTACGTTTGTTTTGAATGAATGATATGCGAACATTTCGATCAAAAAGGAATGGTTCTACTTTCGAAAGGTATTCGTGAATATTAGACCATGTGCACAAAATAAAAATCCGCAGTAGATATATAGGTACGCCTTATCCAATTTTCTTTTCTTTTTGGCAATAGGTATGAATTACTTTATGATGAGGAACATCACCTACGCAAACAAATCTCGAACTCACAAGGCGACCCGCTAATCTCATGGGCAATACGTACATTTCAACTGAGAAGAAAGGATTCTACTGTGCAAAGCATACGATGGTATTCGCAGGTCGTGCACAAAATTATTTATGTAATGTTCGGCTTGTCTGATGTGGAATCCTAAGGTTGAGAAATCAAAATCTTGATGACTATACCCCGCGGTCGGGCTAATAATGACATGGCCCCATGTAATAATTCAGGGGGGATTGTCTTTCTCCAGCTCCTTCTTGAGGAAGCGTGCGTGTTGGGTGGAGATTAAACGAACTGAAAAACCTAAAAGGGCTCCAAATCCCATGATTGCTATATGGTTGATTGGAGATAGTGGGTCGTTTCTGATCGTTAATTAAGATTATTCTCTGTAGAACAACACTCTTTTTGGCATTTCGTGGAGGGTGGGGAAGAGGGGACTTTGTCCCCCCTCTCGTCAAAGGTTCTATTCCTATTGGTCTAGAGAAAATTCAACGGTGGGGAATGAATATAGGTTAGGTACATAATCAATGAATTCATGTTCCCACATTTAAGCATTCATATTTTCTCCGACCATAAATGATTATACGTTTGGTGAAAATCCAGAAAAGTAATTCACAGAATTTTTTTTTTTAGGCAGATGCCCGTATTTTGTGCAATTATACTTGATGAAATTAGTTTACAACGAAAAAAAGAGAAAAGACAAGCTTCTCCCGATCTATTTTTAACTTACAATTCCTAATTTTCTTGATTTATTTTACTTCTTTCTTAGTGAAATAGATTTCCTGGAGACCATAAATAAAGGGTTTAGACCGGAGGTGAGCAGAAGGGACATTTTGGGCATCTGAATTTGTTTTCATCCTCCAATCTTCACCTAATTTTGCCCCAAGAGAAGACGTTGAACCTAGCGTTCCACGGCGTACTTCTTCAACCCTGTCCTCTGATGAACGTTAACTTTGAAATCTAGATGGTCTACACAGAGAAACAATGAGCACAATCCATCACAACCACAAGCATAAATCGTGCACATCTCCAACCCTTTTCTTTATACGTGTCTATTTACTTGATGGGATGGGAAGGAGCATGAGAGAGCGACTTCAGTAAGAAATTAGAACACGTACAAGCATTATTTGTGTATAAGTCTCGCATCATACAAGTACAAGTCAGCCGAGAAACTCCGACACGCGTCGGAGAGAAGCTGTTTATTGACCGTTCCTCTTGCGAGCAATCTCTCTCGCCATCTCCCTCAGCTCTTCTGGTGAAGGCGGCCTCGGTCCCTCCGGTGGATATACCACATAAGATTTCTGGACAGACAGAAAAGAAACTTTAGGATCATATTCATAGCCAGATAGAAGTGCTGGCATTTAATCCCCCTCCACGAATTTTGGAAACAAGACTCGATCTTTGAGTGAACAAGGTTTGGAAGATGGAATAATGACATTCTTAAGAAGCACTGGCGTGCGCATAAGTAGCAAAGTTCTGCCATCTCAGTGCATGATTTGGAGTTTTCGCATTCATAAGACAATAAACAAAAGCGTCAACCATGCAGCATGGAATCACCAGATCTGGAGCAATTAGCAGGTCCTCATGCTCACCGTGAACTTCCAAATCAAAGTGGGGCTAAGATGTCATCTCTAACATTAGTTCAATTTGCACTACTAAAAGAACCGTAACACATCCTTGGCTCACAAATTCACTTATCGAGAAAAAGTCAATGGAAGCTTGTGATATGTCCAATATGATTCATTACTGCTCTCGCCATTTATGACTTTACCATATGTGCCACAAAAGCAAGCGCGAATTCTTCTGTAAATCTGGTAAAAAGAATCCTTTAAGCGATGAAAAGACTAAATAAATCTGGATAATCAAATAAAAAGCAGTCTGCCCATCTCAAATAATTCTTTGTACAGCAATTACTAGGGAAAAACTTAAGCAGGAAGATATTATTAGGCTTCAAACCAAAATTGTTGAGAAGTCTACTAAACATGGACAGTAATAAGCATTTACAAAACTGAAAGTCCACAGTGAAGATTCCAGCGGATACCGAAGTTCATGGAAGAGGTAAGATGTGGCAAAATAATTGGGCTCATTCTTTGAAGGCACCAAATTGATCCCATAAACAGATGACTGAAGGGATCAAGCAACCTTAGTAGTTACTAAAGGGTGCAAAGCAATGTCCATGGATGAGCCCATTTGCCAAACAATCGTTGAGTTCTGTCGCTGCATTAGATGGTCATCGTCATCATCCTCAACTACTAATTGATGTCTCGAGGATGTATGTGGTACAGTATATCCTCCAAAATTTAACTTGAAACTGATACTTCCTAGAAGGAAATGCAAATTGCTGGAGTAATTGAGAAGTCTATCACCCTAAGAGATTGGATTTAGCATAGGTTTAACACTGTCTTCATGACCCGTCAGATGCTCAGAGACAGGCCTCAGGGAACCATCGATGATGATCTAAGTAAAGAGCTGGTAGCGAGAATGCAAACAGCTCAAAGTGTGTTGTCTTTTTACAATTCGATACTGAAGACGGACAAGCTTGGCAACCAAACAACAAGATAACCAAAACCGTTCTTCGAAATTCAAATAACAGACCCTTCATCGAGGTTCCATTCCCTTGAGGTTATATTCATCAAGGATTCAAGGTTCACATTAAAACAGTTATAGTCATCGAGGTTCCATTCCCTTGCCATAGATCCCCAAAAGCATACAAGACAAGCAAATACAGGCAATTTGCAAAATCAACATTTTCAAATCGTTGCAACCTTTAGGACACAAACAAATTCAGCACATTAATGATGCAACCGAACTATGTCCGACGCGAAGAAAAACTTCCGTGCTTCTCGCCAAGCACCATTTCTAATCCAGACAAGCTCAAACTCCAAAATTCTCCATCAACAAACAGCTCAAGGCAACCGACAGTTTCAGCCGCCTAAAACCCTAAAGTCGCCTATAGCAAATTTAGCCGACTAAAAAGAACGCGACACACATCATTCAAATCCAACAGTCACTCGCATTGAGAGGGCATTGATTTTACAGCACGCAACCATGAATCACGGGAGGGAGGGAGGGAGAGAAACTCACACTGCCCATGAATTTCTGCAGATTCTTGGAGTTGTTGGCGAAGGCGTACATGAGAACGATCGGGACCGTCACGTAGACGCCGAACTTGGCAATCTCCAAGATACCCTTCGAAGTTCCGATAGATGACATTTTCTCGACGAAAGCACCCTGAACTAGAAAATTCTCGGCAAACGAAGATCACTGCAATACCCAGAGAGAGAGAGAGAGAGAGAGAGGGAGAGGGGAGAGAGACAGAGACAGAGAAAGAGAGAGGATACGCGAGACAATTGGGAACAGTAGAGAAAAATGGGCCGGGCCGGGCCTGGTAAGAAGTGAATTGGGCTATCCCGTCGAAAACAGAGATAAACAGGGATTTCAATCATCCCCATCGACGTTCACTTTGAACCGGTAATAAAATCATCATAGATAATTGTAGTACTGAGGGACTGTTGATTTTACGAGAGCACAGGAATACCGTGGTCCGTCCATGTATGCTATCCCAAATGCCAAAGGCATTTGTACTCTTAAATGTGATAAAAAGGAACCATGTTTCTTCCGTCAATAGTTTTTACCTTCCTTTATGAGAAAACATAGAGAACGGTGTAAGAGAAAACATGGCGACAACGAACTCATGCTCCTTTCTTGTCGCCGCCTGCCGTTGACCTTTATTGACGCTGCCAGTGAGCATCCCCACCTGTTGCCAACTGTCGCCAACTATCGACCACTAATGCTGCCGCCCACCGTGGAACTCCACATACTGCCCACAGCAACTGCCGCCCCCCACCAATGCTTTCTTTCATGCAGAATTTGTTCAACAGCTTTGAGCAAAACTCAATACTTTTGTCAATCTACACACGCTTGATCATTTTACTAGTCTCCTTTTCTATCAAAGTTTTCAATTGTCTGATTTTGATAATAGTATCAAAACTTATCCCTTAGCACAAACACTCAGGTCTTCGTCGAGTAGTCATCCATAACTATTAGCATACATTTGGCACTCTTCTTAGAAGAAAAACATGACGACTTGCGAACATCCAAGTTAAGTAATTCTACAATTTTCATGGTTTCTTTGACAGTCGCACTAAGCCGCACTTTCTACCACTAATTTAAATCACACCACCTACATACATTTAGTTTATTAGTAATATAACCACATAATAAATTTTTTTCACTTAGAACTTTCAAGCTTCTCTTGTTAATGTGTCCAAATGCATATGCCATAATTCAGATTCTTGAATAGATGCATTTGACGTCTCTACAGTGAAATCTATCACTATTTCACCTTAAAAGCTCAAATAGGCCATTGCGCTTGATTCCTTTCATTATTACTAAGGCACCTCAAATAATTTTCAAAACTTTGTATTCTAAAGAATACACCTATCTGAATCTAGGGCACTCAAGCAAATCAGTTTTTCTTCAACTCTGGAACATGCCTTATCTTGTTTGTGCTCACAATACTATCATGCATTCGCATTAATAAATAATAACTATTTCCTATTTGGTTGTAGCATAAAAAGAGCTACCAGAATTCATATTTCATCTGTCAAATGACGAATTATCAGTGACAAATAAGATAAAATCAATATTATCCGAATTACTATTAGCTGCAGGTACAACATCATTCGCAGAATCAAACTCTAGTTCCCATACCCTTCTTTCTGGTTTTCAGCTTAAAGGCAATTACTTCTAAGATGCTCTCTCTTATCACAATTCTAATAGACAATACTACCATTTCTAGATTAATTGTATCTATCATGTTCATACTACTTATGCTAACACGAGTATTTCAGTTCTCCCTTGTTTTCACATACTAAAGCAGTAGATATAGATTTGTCAGATACTTTTCTATGGATGTTTTCACATAGAATTAAATCTCAAATCCTATCAAATATTAAACTTATTCATCTAGAGAAATTATTAACAGTAGCAACAGTAGTATTCCAACTATCAGGCAATGAAGATAACAAAATCAAAGCACATACATCATCTTCAAAGTCAAATCAACTAAAACTCAATGACTAACAATACATTGAATTGATTGATACGATTGGCAATTAACGAGCCTTCATCCATCTTTAAATTAAACAGATGTTGCATCAAATAGATCTTGTTGATCGCAGAGGACTTCCCGTACATATCCGACAGAGTTTTCATTAAACTTGCAGTGATTTTCTCTTCGACGATATTAAATGTGATATTATGAGTTAATGTTAGCCGAGTAACGCCCATCACTCGTCTATCCAGCAATTCACAATCATCTTACTTCATTGTCTCAGGCTTCTTCCCAAACAGTGGTTAGTGTAGTTTCATTTGATACAGATAATCCTCCATCTGTTTCTTCGAGAAATCAAAATTCTTCTCATCAAATCTATCGATTTTTACTTTAACTTCTTCTATCGCCATCGATCAAGCAAGTCTAGCTTTGATACCAAATTATTGTACGGGGAGAGTAGCAACGAATTCCATTATTAGATCAAGTGATATATGGAGATTAAAAACCACATTCAAGTCACTCAAACACTCTCGGCATTTTCCAAATCCAATCACATCCAATGACATACATAGTGTTTAGCCTATCAATTCCTTACGAAATAATCTCTTAATTTCACAAAAAAAAATTTACACAAATCTTAAAATCAACATTTAATCGCCTAGGTAAACACTAGCAGATGAAGTTGACAAGGACGTGATTAACGAAACTTGAAAACCCACGGATGAAGTTGGATCTCAGCATCCTCTGTGACTTCCAGAAGTAAATATGTATTGGTCAAAGTTCGCCGAATATTGCTCATGTTCAAGTCCTGGTTGGACTTTCCAAATCCTGACTGTAGCTTCATCATGCATTAGGAAAGAGGATGTCATGTCCAGTATCTAAAAAAGATTTGGTCAACAAAAGTGCACCGTTTGACTTTTCTTTTTTGAAGTCTTCTTTTCCCGATTAGAGCCCTACGTCACCTTGCACTCCTTAGCAGAAACAGAAACCTAAATTTCCATGGTAGATATCCACAAATATTCAACTTTTAGACTTTATCTATTAATTTTTAAAATTCAGGTTTTCGCTTCGTGCTTTAAATTCGAGACACATTTTAACACTTTCGAACTTGAAATCTACCTTGTTATTGGTATCGGAATCGATTCTAAGACCTACTTAAGTTCCATTTATAGTATTGATTGAATGATTGCAATGAATTGTCATCTTTAATGACTAAAATTTGCTGCTCAAATTCATTGTTCATAATTCATATTTAGACACACAAATAATATAAAATATTAATAAGGTAAAAAACTTCTATCATGGATGTAGCTAGATACGAAAGCTCATATTAACTGTTCTAGATTAAATACTCATTATTGGATTCCATGAAATACTCCAGTGTCAAGAAAAACAAATAGACTCGTTCAATTTGGAGCTTGCTCGTCGCAATCTATTTCATGATTTTTGAAATTTGAAACTTCCTATTTTTATCGATTCAGTTCTTCAGTTTTCGATTGTATTTTGGAATCATGCTCATCCCTAATGAACATAGAGTAAAAATAATTTTTACTTGTGCACGATAAATTGTTGATTGACCTTATGCTGTATGAAATGTCCGTGCCCCGCACGGCAAGTGAAAATGCAATTCCAAAAGAAGGAAGGACCGCAAGAAGTTTTTCTAACCTGCTTTCGATTTTTCCACAAACGACGTGACCAGAGAAAATTCACTTTCTTTTATTTCCTCTACATGAGTTTGGACTTTGTAGACTTGTGATTTCTACGATGTGAGACTAGTCAACGATGATACGGTTCAGGAAACAATCACGCAGGTTGTAATAAGAGAGGATGAACTACATACTGTCACATCAACTGTTCCCACGGAGACCAGGGGAAAGGGAAGACAAGAAACAAACTTTCCCGGAAAATCCCTGACCCAATCGAGAGCTGCAGAGGAAATGACGAAATTTCTCCGCGGACGCCCGAGGACTTTCCCGGAAAGTTTTAACGACTTTGCCTCAGTTTTGCCCAAATCGAGAAAGAACGAACTAACTTCCTCCCAGACCAAGTCGAAACGAAACGAGATCATCATATGACATGTTTTTAACATGCAAAGACGGGGACTTCTTCGACCAAGGAAAGCATTGACTCGGGCAAGTCTTCGTTCTTCGTATGGAAACGCCCCAGTAAGCAATGTCTGTGCTTTGTGTCTGCCCACTTCTCACCGCATGCTCGAGCTTTTCTTTTTCTCTTTCTGGGGATTTTCCAGGAATGAAGTTCGAGTAATTGCAGAGACACTGGTCTTGTGGGGATCCTCGGGGGCTTGCGCAGTTCTTCAGAGGTAATTGATGAAATGCATGAAGGTGAAATTTGCCCTTTTTGGATGTTTGTGTCTGGTTATCAATGGGAGAGAGATTCATAGTTTTTCTGCTTGTAGAATTCATTCAGCTGAGTACAATGAATACATGGGCTTCGTTGGATTTATTTTCCTTTGTATAATTTGCTAGTTTGCTGTAGTCTCTCTCTCTCTCTCTCTCTCTCGGTTCTCCCCGTTTTTATGCTTTTGAAGGAAAAATTTGCTGAAAGAAAATCGATCTTCTTGGACCTGTTCTGGGAATTTAAGAAGTTGGAAGATTAACAAAGCCATCATTCTGGATATAAGGGATGCTTATGGCGGTCACGTTTCGGGTCGGGTTTATTTCGGGTCTATGAAATGTTTGGTTATGATGTCTGTCTCTGCTTCTTTTAAACTTCCTTGGTTTCTTATTCTTTTTGCACAAGTCTAGAGCGCGAAATGATGCGTACTGCGAAGCGCGGGGTTAAAATGGTTGGCGTCGAGACATTTGCATATCATTGGTCTTCATACTGTGTTGGAAAATGATGATAAGTTACAAGGTGAAGGAGCCTCATGTTAATGCCACAATGAATCAAGAAAACAGAGAGATTGTGAGACGTTTATCTCTTCTATCCTGTGGCCTTGTGGATGTCGTTTAGATTCCTCAAGTCTTTTATTCATCCCATTTGATCTTTGATTCATCTTGACAGAACACGAGATAACTTGTTTACAAAGTCATTTTTCCATCGAAAAATAGCTGTGCTGAATCCTTTGGCCTTGTGGATTGGAATGTGACTCGTTATGGTCTGCAGGTCATATGGATGCTACTCGAATCTGAAGATATGATGTTGAACCTTTGAGCAAGGAAATAATTTATTGTCTTAAACTTGTGCTTGGCCTCACAAAATACTTATCATGGCCTTGGAGCTCATTCCCATTGGCACAATCTTGGCCGTGCTGACTAACCAGGTCATCAAAACAGCTCAAGCTGCAAAAGACATTCTTGTCGAGAAAGATAGTTTCAGAGTCCTGTCGAAACACCTGTTTGACATAGAACCTGTTCTGAAGGAATTGCAACTCCAAGAGCTAAACGATTCGCAAGCCGCTCGGCTAGCACTGGAATCCCTTGAAACTGATGTTAAGAAGGCTAATAGCTTGATCGAGAAGTATAAGAACCGATCCCGGTTTTACTTATTGGTCAGGTGCAGATACATTGTGGAGGAGGTAGAACAAGTGACGAGGGACATAGGAAGGTCCTTGGCTGCCCTATCTCTCGCAAACACTGAAGTCTTGGCCAACATTTCAGATCAGGTAAATAGGCTGCAGAATGAAATGCAGAGAGTGGAGCTCGAAACTTCGCACTCTCAGCTCCAAATAATCAACAAGTTAGACCAGGGCATTAAGGACCAAAAACGGGATCAAAGTTTTGCGAATGACATGCTTGAGGAAATAGCACGTGCCGTTGGTGTAAATGTTGAGCCATCTGTGATAAACGAGGAATTGGAAAGTTTCAGGAAGGAGAAGGAAGAAGCCGCACAACGAAAGGAAAAGGCTGAAGAATATTTCTTGCAACAGGTTATTGCGCTGCTCTCTCGGGCAGATGCCGCAATTAATTACAAAGAATTAAAGACCCGGTATCTCCAAAGATTCCAGGTCATTGTGGGTTATGATGAAAGGGAAAAACAAATCCCTCCACTGAATGCTTTTTTTTGTCCTATAAATTGGACAATAATGGTTGATCCTGTGAGCCTTTGCACTGGTACCACCTGTGAGAGAGCAGCCATCGAGGCTTGGCTTGAGCTTGGTGAGAGAACTGATCCCGGAACGGGAGAGGTTCTTCAGGACACTTCTCTGAGGCCAAACCTTATGCTGAGACAGTCAATAGAAGAATGGAGAGAGCTTAATTACTGTCTGAGAATCAGATGCTGCAAAAGTCACTTGTCATCTGGTTCTGATGAGTTGGTGAAAGAGGCTCTCTGCCAAGTTCAAGAACTTGTGAGAGAAGATTCTGTTAACAAGGATTGGATCTTCATAGGAGGACTGGCGGACATCATTATCTCTATTCTAGGGAACTCACACAACAAAGATGTGAAGAGGAAGATACTTATTACCTTAAAGGAGGTCGTGAAAGGGCATGCAAAAAGCAAGGTAAGTGACAACGACTTCTGTTAATGGGGATACTGGTACGTAGTCTTTGAAAGGAAGTAACTGACGTCTGAAAGAAAACCAGGTTGATTTTCCATGAATAATTGGCTTTTCCTTCAATTGTTTTAAATGATGTTGAGGATTTACCACACGCGAAGTTTACGAGTAGAGTATTGGCATTCTCTTAATCAGACGGGTAAGTTTGGTGATCTCTTATCTCAATCTCTAGAAGCTATCTCATGTTTTGAATGCACTCAATTTTGTAGGAACTTCTGGTTGAGTCCAAAGGTTGGGATTACATAATTCCTTGTTTGGGGCGCGATCCAAGCATCTCAAAGGAAGCCGTTGCATTGTTATTCGAGCTATTGCAAGATAGATCCGGTTGGAATGTGTCTGCATGTGAGAAACTGTCTCAGCAGTGCAGTGCTATTCTTTTCCTTGTAACACTTTTGAGAGGGCCGGAGGTGGAATCAGCAGAGTATGCCAAGAAGATCTTGGATAAGTTGCTCGATGTGGATGAGGAGAACATATCTCGTGCTGCTAGGTCAGGCTGGTACAATCCGCTTGTCGATCGCATAGTTCAAGGTTGAAAACACTTTAACCACCATCTTCCAATGCTGTTGATACTTGTGGCGTCTACTAAATTCCTGGTTTTGAATGCCGTTTTAGTTCATGTGGCTAAATTTTGGGGATGCTTCAGAAGTGTTGACTGCTTTTGAACCTTATAACTCCTGGCAATAGGGGTAAAAAAAAACTCTGCAGAGCTGACCACCCCAGTAAAACAAACCTATGTTAGAATAGTGGATTACAAACACCTGATAGAGCGAAAAAGTACACAGTATGTCAAGGTGAAAATTAGGCTTTGGAGTGGATTAGTTAGACGTAAAATAAAGTTAAGTAGATGACCGTAATGCCATTTCCATGTATCTCAAAGTGCAGGCCACTGTAAAGACATAAGACTACACATGAAGAGAAAACATTATACTCCATGTAAACAAAGACTAGTTGTAGTGAATTGAGCACGTGTTAATTTGCAGCACTATCATGATAGGCCTTTCCGACATCTTTTATGCTCTTTTTCTTTGATGAGCGATGGCACATGTTTTACAATTGGCTTTTCTTCTTTGTTGGTTACCTGGAATATTGCCAGGTCCACAGTCATCGAGAACGGCGATGGTGAGATCTCTGGTCAATATGGAATTGGTCGATACTAATCTGGAGATCATTGGTAAGATGGGGGTAATACCACCTTTGCTTGAGATGCTATCGGATAGATCTGAATCAAAGGAGCTGTCTCTCCGTGCACTGGTCAAGCTATCAAGTTGCGGCACCAACAAAGAACTTCTTGCTGCTTCTGATGTGGTCTCTTGCATTATAAAACTAATGTTCACATCCCACGAGCGTCCGGCAATAATAATCAAATGCTGTGAACTCCTTGAGAAACTCACTTCTGATAATGATGGGATCAAATTCCTTGTCGATGGAAGAGGCACCCAACTCGAGTTAGAACCGATCGTCACCGGTATGTTAGCGCTTCAACAGAGTGCCAGCTCATCCCATGTGCGGAGACCAGCCTTGCGTGTAATTCTAGCTATTTGCAACTCTGAACCTGAACTGGTCAAGAAGGCAGTATTGGCGGCAAATGGAATATCTATAGTTCTTCCACTCATCGATGACTCAGACTCAGAAATCCGTGAAGTTGCAATAAATCTTCTCTTCCTCTTTTCACAGCACGAGCTGCACGGAGTTGTCGAGTACCTTCTCAGGCCGAGAAGATTGGAGGCCTTGGTGGGGTTTCTTGAGAATGAAGATAAGAGTGATGTGCAGATGGCAGCAGCTGGCTTACTGGCCAATCTTCCAAAATCAGAAGTATCGCTGACTACGAGGCTAATTGAGTTGGATGGAATTGAAGCGATTGTGAAAGTATTGAGATCAGGAACCATGGAAGCAAAAGAGAATGCCCTTAGCACACTCTTCAGGTTCACAGACCCCACAGATGTGGAGTCACAGCGTATTGTGGTCGAACAAGGAGTTTATCCTCTACTTGTAAACTTTCTCCGGGTTGGTTCTGTAACGGCCAAGGCAAGAGCAGCAGCTCTCATTGGTAATCTGTCATCGAGCACTCCAAGGCTCGTTATGGCCACTCAACCTAGCTTTTGCTGGTGTTTCAGTGCACGTGTGCCCCTATGCCCAGCCCATGGCGGCAACTGTAGTGTTGTCTCCACATTCTGTCTCCTGGAGGCCAATGCTTTGCCTGTATTAGTCGAACTCTTGAGGATACAGGTTCATGCAACAGCGTACGAAGCAATTCAGGCACTTTCCACGCTGGTGAGGGAAGGATCTCCCAACAGAGGTGCCAGCGTTCTGCACGAAGCCAATGCATCAACCCCATCTTGGAGATCTTGACGTGGGGAGTGGATTCACTCAAGGAAGAGGCTTTGGGATTCCTGGAGAAGATTTTCGCTCAAAGGATATAGTGGAACGCTATGGATCAACTGCTAAATTGCTTCTCATTCGCATGACTGGCCGGAACATTCATGATGAAAGTCATATTGGAAGGAGGGCTGCCGGGTTTTGTCGCTGTTGGAACGATACTCAAAATCGTCAACATCTATTCTTCTGGGAATATAAATGGATAGTCATCATCTTAGGGTCTGGAAAAACTCTGCCGCAATTATGCCTGTGTATTGTTTGCCCAGATTTCCATGTCCCAAGTACTTAAGGTGCACATATGGCCCCTTTAACTGTATATTATTATGTAAATGACAAAATTTCGTAGTTAAGTGAGGATTAACTATATCAGATTATTATCAGTCATGTTGCAGAGTACTTCACTATGCTCAAGACAGGATTACTGCAATTCAGACTTAGCAAACATTGTGGACCACTGAAGTTTTTTGCCTATATATATGGGAAGCTTGCCGACTAAGGAATTGTACAATCACTCTGAAGTTCAAAATATCTTTGCATCATAGTGCAGAACTTCCTCTTTTCCAATATCACTGTTCTAATTAATAAGTGTTCTGTAGGTAATGTTCTTAGAACACTACCGCATCATGAGCTTCTATTAACAGATGCACTCATGCAAATGACATCACCAATCCCATTGTTTTTCCACAATCTGTCGGCGCATGCTTTCGGTGAAATATTTCACAGCCATAATTTCAAATGTGACTTCTAGATCTGCTATTCATTTGGAGGAGGACAAGCAGGGCTAAACTTCAGCAGACATTGGCGAGCATCCTCTGATGATTCCTGCAAACAAGATAGCTGCATGCATCAAACCACCCCATTTTGGAAGATAATACTAGCCGCACAAAATACTATTCGAATCAAGCGTTCGTCATCAATTTGAGAGTTCTCTACTCGGCGTCCGACCAAACACACCCGGTATTCTTACTAGCAATGCAAGTCGATAAGTAGCTCCGTCGAATCTTTTGGACTTTGCTGTCGCTTCATCCTAGTTTCTGTGTACTTGTCCTCGGCGTCTCTGTGGTGGGATGTCGCTAAGATGCTGTCCCTAATCTTCGAAAAAGCAGGGTTGCTATGCTCACGCGCGCCTGCGAAATGTGTCCCTAGTACAACTGCTTGTTGCGGTGATTGTTGAGGGCATTGCACTTGTAGTTCTGCATTAGTTACAGGTCCAAGTTCTTGGACTGCAATTTGTTGATGAACGGTAGAGTGCTATGATGCACTGGTGTTTTGCTTTTTAAAAAAAAAACTTACTTTTATGAAAGTTTGTAAGTTCCTCCTTATTTTGCAAGATGTAAACAACCATATTAAGAGAAACGTTTCTTAGTCTGTTCATTAATTATGACAGTAAGACAGACAAATTTTGATAAACCTTTTCGATCGAGAGAGAGAGAGAGAACAAAGTTATAGAAGGAAATAGTCTAAGGGAAGCCAAAACAAAATAATATAGCCCTTCAACAGGCAGTTCAAGGTTGGACTAAGTCAGTCCCTGATATTATTGGGCCTTTTGGGCCTATCATAATGAGTTATGAGGGCCCACGGGGCGACAGTCCCTGCTTGCTCCGCCTGGCTCTGCTTTCGTCGGAAAATTGTCCAAAAAGCTTAAATTTAAATATATTTTTGCCATTCAGTTTAAAATCTTTTCATATTTTGTCAATTGAATTCATTCGGCCAATTTTGACAGGAAATCACTAATTTGAAAGCTAATAGTCTTACGTGTACGACCGGCATTGATGCGAATGATTATTAATATTTTAATTTTTTTTTTCTTCCCTTCTTCCTTTAGCTAGTCATCGGGCCTATACAATTGGTCAAAGGTGAGGGGCGATGAGGTTAGCCTCACCAGTGGCTGGGTGAGGCTTGACCTAAAGAAAAGGAAAATGAAAAAAAAATAAAAAAAATTTCATTTTTTTCATTTCCTTTTCTTTAGGTCAAGCCTCACCCAGCCACTGGTGAGGCTAACCTCATCGGCCCCTCACCTTTGACCAATGTATAGGCCCGATGACTAGCTAAAGGAAGAAGGGAAGAAAAAAAAAATTAAAATATTAATAATCATTCGCATCAATGCCGGTCGTACCACGTAAGACTATTAGCTTTCAAATTAGTGATTTCCTGTCAAAAATTGGCCGAATGAATTCAATGACAAAAATATGAAAAGATTTTAAACTGAATTGGCAAAAAATTTTAAATTTAAGCTTTTTGGACAATTTTCCGACGAAAGCAGAGCCAGGCGGAGCAAGCAGGGACTGTCGCCCCGTGGGCCCTCATAACTCATTATGATAGGCCCAAAAGGCCCAATAATATCAGGGACTGACTTAGTCCAACCTTGAACTGCCTGTTGAAGGGCTATATTATTTTGTTTTGGCTTCCCTTAGACTATTTCCTTCTATAACTTTGTTCTCTCTCTCTCTCTCGATCGAAAAGGTTTATCAAAATTTGTCTGTCTTACTGTCATAATTAATGAACAGACTAAGAAACGTTTCTCTTAATATGGTTGTTTACATCTTGCAAAATAAGGAGGAACTTACAAACTTTCATAAAAGTAAGTTTTTTTTTAAAAAGCAAAACACCAGTGCATCATAGCACTCTACCGTTCATCAACAAATTGCAGTCCAAGAACTTGGACCTGTAAACTAATGCAGAACTACAAGTGCAATGCCCTCAACAATCACGCAACAAGCAGTTGTACTAGGGACACATTTCGCAGGACGCGTGAGCATAGCAACCCTGCTTTCTCGAAGATTAGGGACAGCATCTTAGCGACATCCCACCACAGAGACGCCGAGGGACAAGTACACAGAAACCTAGGATGAAGCGACAGCAAAGTCCAAAAGATTCGACGGAGCTACTTATCGACTTGCATTGCTAGTAAGAATACCGGGTGTGTTGGTCGGTCCGCCGAGTAGAGAACTCTCAAATTGATGACGAACGCTTGATTCGAATAGGATTTGTGCGGCTAGTATTATCTTCCAAAATGGGGTGGTTTGATGCATGCAGCTATCTTGTTTGCAGGAATCATCAGAGGATGCTCGCCACATGTCTGCTGGAAGTTTAGCCCTGCTTGTCCTCCTCCAAATGAATAAGCAGATCTAGAAGTCACATTTGAAATTATGGCTGTGAAATATTTCACGAAAGCATGCGCCGACAGATGTGGAAAAAACAATGGGATTGGTGATGTCATTTGCATGAGTGCATCTGTTAATAGAAGCTCATGATGCGGTAGTGTTCTAAGAACATTACCTACAGAACACTTATTAATTAGAAACAGTGATATTGGAAAAGAGGAAGTTCTGCACTATGATGCAAAGATATTTTGAACTTCAGAGTGATTGTACAATTCCTTAGTCGGCAAGCTTCCCATATATATAGGCAAAAAACTTCAGTGGTCACAATGTTTGCTAAGTCTGAATTGCAGTAATCCTGTCTTGAGCATAGTGAAGTACTCTGCAACATGACTGAAAATAATCTGATATAGTTAATCCTCACTTAACTACGAAATTTTGTCATTTACATAATAATATACAGTTAAAGGGGCCACATGTGCATCTTAAGTACTTGGGACATGGAAAATCTGGGCAAACACATACACAGGCATAATTGCGGCAGAGTTTTTCCAGACCCTAAGATGATGACTATCCATTTATATTCCCAGAAGAATAGATGTTGACGATTTTGAGTATCGTTCCAACAGCGACAAAACCCGGGCGCCCTCCTTCCAATATGACTTTCATCATGAATGTTCCGGCCAGTCATGCGAATGAGAAGCAATTTAGCAGTTGATCCATAGCGTTCCACTATATCCTTTGAGCGGAAAATCTTCTCCAGGAATCCCAAAGCCTCTTCCTTGAGTGAATCCACTCCCCACGTCAAGATCTCCAAGATGGGCTTGATTGCATTGGCTTCGTGCAGAACGCTGGCACCTCTGTTGGGAGATCCTTCCCTCACCAGCGTGGAAAGTGCCTGAATTGCTTCGTACGCTGTTGCATGAACCTGTATCCTCAAGAGTTCGACTAATACAGGCAAAGCATTGGCCTCCAGGAGACAGAATGTGGAGACAACACTACAGTTGCCGCCATGGGCTGGGCATAGGGGCACACGTGCACTGAAACACCAGCAAAAGCTAGGTTGAGTGGCCATAACGAGCCTTGGAGTGCTCGATGACAGATTACCAATGAGAGCTGCTGCTCTTGCCTTGGCCGTTACAGAACCAACCCGGAGAAAGTTTACAAGTAGAGGATAAACTCCTTGTTCGACCACAATACGCTGTGACTCCACATCTGTGGGGTCTGTGAACCTGAAGAGTGTGCTAAGGGCATTCTCTTTTGCTTCCATGGTTCCTGATCTCAATACTTTCACAATCGCTTCAATTCCATCCAACTCAATTAGCCTCGTAGTCAGCGATACTTCTGATTTTGGAAGATTGGCCAGTAAGCCAGCTGCTGCCATCTGCACATCACTCTTATCTTCATTCTCAAGAAACCCCACCAAGGCCTCCAATCTTCTCGGCCTGAGAAGGTACTCGACAACTCCGTGCGGCTCGTGCTGTGAAAAGAGGAAGAGAAGATTTATTGCAACTTCACGGATTTCTGAGTCTGAGTCATCGATAAGTGGAAGAACTATAGATATTCCATTTGCCGCCAATACTGCCTTCTTGACCAGTTCAGGTTCAGAGTTGCAAATAGCTAGAATTACACGCAAGGCTGGTCTCCGCACATGGGATGAGCTGGCACTCTGTTGAAGCGCTAACATACTGGTGACAATCGGTTCTAACTCGAGTTGGGTGCCTCTTCCATCGACAAGGAATTTGATCCCATCATTATCAGAAGTGAGTTTCTCAAGGAGTTCACAGCATTTGATTATTATTGCCAGACGCTCGTGGGGCGTGAACATTAGTTTTATAATGCAAGAGACCACATCAGAAGCAGCAAGAAGTTCTTTGTTGGCGCGGCAACTTGATAGCTTGACCAGTGCACGGAGAGACAGCTCCTTTGATTCAGATCTATCCGATAGCATCTCAAGCAAAGGTGGTATTACCCCCATCTTACCAATGATCTCCAGATTAGCATCGACCAATTCCATATTGACCAGAGATCTCACCATCGCCGTTCTCGATGACTGTGGACCTGGCAATATTCCAGGTAACCAACAAACAAGAAAAGCCAATTATAAAACATGTGCCATCGCTCATCAAAGAAAAAGAGCATAAAAGATGTCGGAAAGGCCTATCATGATAGTGCTGCAAATTAACACGTGCTCAATTCACTACAACTAGTCTTTGTTTACATGGAGTATAATGTTTTCTCTTCATGTGTAGTCTAATGTCTTTACAGTGGCCTGCACTTTGAGATACATGGAAATGGCATTACGGTCATCTACTTAACTTTTTTTTACGTCTAACTAATCAACTCCAAAGCCTAATTTTCACCTTGACATACTGTGTACTTTTTCGCTCTATCAGGTGTTTGTAATCCACTATTCTGACATAGGGTTGTTTTACTGGGGTGATCAGCTCCGCAGAGTTTTTTTTTACCCTATTGCCAGGAGTTATAAGGTTCAAAAGCAGTCAACACTTCTGAAGCATCCCCAAAATTTAGCCACATAAACTAAAACGGCATTCAAAACCAGGAATTTAGTAGACGCCACAAGTATCAACAGCATTGGAAGATGGTGGTTAAAGTGTTTTCAACCTTGAACTATGCGATCGACAAGCGGATTGTACCAGCCTGACCTAGCAGCACGAGATATGTTCTCCTCATCCACATCGAGCAACTTATCCAAGATCTTCTTGGCATACTCTGCTGATTCCACCTCCGGCCCTCTCAAAAGTGTTACAAGGAAAAGAATAGCACTGCACTGCTGAGACAGTTTCTCACATGCAGACACATTCCAACCGGATCTGTCTTGCAATAGCTCGAATAACAATGCAACAGCTTCCTTTGAGATGCTTGGATCGCGCCCCAAACAAGGAATGATGTAATCCCAACCTTTGGACTCAACCAGAAGTTCCTACAAAATTGAGTGCATTCAAAACATGAGATAGCTTCTAGAGATTGAGATAAGAGATCACCAAACTTACCCGTCTGATTAAGAGAATGCCAATACTCTACTCGTAAACTTTGCGTGTGGTAAATCCTCAACATCATTTAAAACAATCGAAGGAAAGCCAATTATTCATGGAAAATCAACCTGGTTTTCTTTCAGACGTCAGTTACTTCCTTTCAAAGACTACGTACCAGTATCCCCATTAACAGAAGTCGTTGTCACTTACCTTGCTTTTTGCATGCCCTTTCACGACCTCCTTTAAGGTAATAAGTATCTTCCTCTTCACATCTTTGTTGTGTGAGTTCCCTAGAATAGAGATAATGATGTCCGCCAGTCCTCCTATGAAGATCCAATCCTTGTTAACAGAATCTTCTCTCACAAGTTCTTGAACTTGGCAGAGAGCCTCTTTCACCAACTCATCGAACCAGATGACAAGTGACTTTTGCAGCATCTGATTCTCAGACAGTAATTAAGCTCTCTCCATTCTTCTATTGACTGTCTCAGCATAAGGTTTGGCCTCAGAGAAGTGTCCTGAAGAACCTCTCCCGTTCCGGGATCAGTTCTCTCACCAAGCTCAAGCCAAGCCTCGATGGCTGCTCTCTCACAGGTGGTACCAGTGCAAAGGCTCACAGGATCAACCATTATTGTCCAATTTATAGGACAAAAAAAGCATTCAGTGGAGGGATTTGTTTTTCCCTTTCATCATAACCCACAATGACCTGGAATCTTTGGAGATACCGGGTTTTTAATTCTTTGTAATTAATTGCGGCATCTGCCCGAGAGAGCAGCGCAATAACCTGTTGCAAGAAATATTCTTCGCCCTTTCCTTTCGTTGTGCGGCTTCTTCCTTCTCCTTCCTGAAACTTTCCAATTCCTCGTTTATCACAGATGGCTCAACATTTACACCAACGGCACGTGCTATTTCCTCAAGCATGTCATTCGCAAAACTTTGATCCCGTTTTTGGTCCTTAATGCCCTGGTCTAACTTGTTGATTATTTGGAGCTGGGAGTGCGAAGTTTCGAGCTCCACTCTCTGCATTTCATTCTGCAGCCTATTTACCTGATCTGAAATGTTGGCCAAGACTTCGGTGTTTGCGAGAGATAGGGCAGCCAAGGACCTTCCTATGTCCCTCGTCACTTGTTCTACCTCCTCCACAATGTATCTGCACCTGACCAATAAGTAAAACCGGGATCGGTTCTTATACTTCTCGATCAAGCTATTAGCCTTCTTAACATCAGTTTCAAGGGATTCCAGTGCTAGCCGAGCGGCTTGCGAATCGTTTAACTCTTGGAGCTGCAATTCCTTCAGAACAGGTTCTATGTCAAACAGGTGTTTCGACAGGACTCTGAAACTATCTTTCTCGACAAGAATGTCTTTTGCAGCTTGAGCTGTTTTGATGACCTGGTTAGTCAGCACGGCCAAGATTGTGCCAATGGGAATGAGCTCCAAGGCCATGATAAGTATTTTGTGAGGCCAAGCACAAGTTTAAGACAATAAATTATTTCCTTGCTCAAAGGTTCAACATCATCATCTTCAGATTCGAGTAGCATCCATATGACCTGCAGACCATAACGAGTCACATTCAAATCCACAAGGCGAAAGGATTCAGCACAGCTATTTTTGATGGAAAAATGACTTTGTAAACAAGTTCTCTCGTGTTCTGTCAGGATGAATCAAAGATCAAATGGGATGAATAAAAGACTTGAGGAATCTAAACGACATCCACAAGGCCACAGGATAGAAGAGATAAACGTCTCACAATCTCTCTGTTTTCTTGATTCATTGTGGCATTAACATGAGGCTCCTTCACCTTGTAACATATCATCATTTTCCAACACAGTATGAAGACCAATGATATGCAAATGTCTCGACGCCAACCATTTTAACCCCGCGCTTCGCAGTACGCATCATTTCGCGCTCTAGACTTGTGCAAAAAGAATAAGAAACCAAGGAAGTTTAAAGAAGCAGAGACAGACATCATAACCAAACATTTCATAGACCCGAAATAAACCGGCCCGAAACGTGACCGCCATAAGCAACCCTTATATCCAGAATGATGGCTTTGTTAATCTTCCAACTTCTTAAATTCCCAGAACAGGTCCAAGAAGATCGATTTTCTTTCAGCAAATTTTTCCTTCAAAAGCATAAAACGGGGAGAACCGAGAGAGAGAGAGAGAGAGAGAGAGAGAGAGAGAGAGACTACAGCAAACTAGCAAATTATACAAAGGAAAATAAATCCAACGAAGCCCATGTATTCATTGTACTCAGCTGAATGAATTCTACAAGCAGAAAAACTATGAATCTCTCTCCCATTGATAACCAGACACAAACATCCAAAAAGGGCAAATTTCACCTTCATGCATTTCATCAATTACCTCTGAAGAACTGCGCAAGCCCCGAGAATCCCCACAAGACCAGTGTCTCTGCAATTACTCGAACTTCATTCCTGGAAAATCCCCAGAAAGAGAAAAAGAAAAGCTCGAGCATGCGGTGAGAAGTGGGCAGACACAAAGCACAGACATTGCTTACTGGGGCGTTTCCATACGAAGAACGAAGACTTGCCCGAGTCAATGCTTTCCTTGGTCGAAGAAGTCCCCGTCTTTGCATGTTAAAAACATGTCATATGATGATCTCGTTTCGTTTCGACTTGGTCTGGGAGGAAGTTAGTTCGTTCTTTCTCGATTTGGGCAAAACTGAGGCAAAGTCGTTAAAACTTTCCGGGAAAGTCCTCGGGCGTCCGCGGAGAAATTTCGTCATTTCCTCTGCAGCTCTCGATTGGGTCAGGGATTTTCCGGGAAAGTTTGTTTCTTGTCTTCCCTGTTCCCCTGGTCTCCGTGGGAACAGTTGATGTGACAGTATGTAGTTCATCCTCTCTTATTACAACCTGCGTGATTGTTTCCTGAACCGTATCATCGTTGACTAGTCTCACATCGTAGAAATCACAAGTCTACAAAGTCCAAACTCATGTAGAGGAAATAAAAGAAAGTGAATTTTCTCTGGTCACGTCGTTTGTGGAAAAATCGAAAGCAGGTTAGAAAAACTTCTTGCGGTCCTTCCTTCCTTTGGAATTGCATTTTCACTTGCCGTGCGGGGCACGGACATTTCATACAGCATAAGGTCAATCTGCTGATTGACCTTATGCTGTATGAAATGTCCGTGCCCCGCACGGCAAGTGAAAATGCAATTCCAAAGGAAGGAAGGACCGCAAGAAGTTTTTCTAACCTGCTTTCGATTTTTCCACAAACGACGTGACCAGAGAAAATTCACTTTCTTTTATTTCCTCTACATGAGTTTGGACTTTGTAGACTTGTGATTTCTACGATGTGAGACTAGTCAACGATGATACGGTTCAGGAAACAATCACGCAGGTTGTAATAAGAGAGGATGAACTACATACTGTCACATCAACTGTTTCCCACAGGAGACCAGGGAAAGGGAAGACAAGAAACAAACTTTCCCGGAAAATCCCTGACCCAATCGAGAGCTGCAGAGGAAATGACGAAATTTCTCCGCGGACGCCCGAGGACTTTCCCGGAAAGTTTTAACGACTTTGCCTCAGTTTTGCCCAAATCGAGAAAGAACGAACTAACTTCCTCCCAGACCAAGTCGAAACGAAACGAGATCATCATATGACATGTTTTTAACATGCAAAGACGGGGACTTCTTCGACCAAGGAAAGCATTGACTCGGGCAAGTCTTCGTTCTTCGTATGGAAACGCCCCAGTAAGCAATGTCTGTGCTTTGTGTCTGCCCACTTCTCACCGCATGCTCGAGCTTTTCTTTTTCTCTTTCTGGGGATTTTCCAGGAATGAAGTTCGAGTAATTGCAGAGACACTGGTCTTGTGGGTATTCTCCGGGGCTTGCGCAGTTCTTCAGAGGTAATTGATGAAATGCATGAAGGTGAAATTTGCCCTTTTTGGATGTTTGTGTCTGGTTATCAATGGGAGAGAGATTCATAGTTTTTCTGCTTGTAGAATTCATTCAGCTGAGTACAATGAATACATGGGCTTCGTTGGATTTATTTTCCTTTGTATAATTTGCTAGTTTGCTGTAGTCTCTCTCTCTCTCTCTCTCTCTCTCTCTCTCTCTCTCTCTCGGTTCTCCCCGTTTTTATGCTTTTGAAGGAAAAATTTGCTGAAAGAAAATCGATCTTCTTGGACCTGTTCTGGGAATTTAAGAAGTTGGAAGATTAACAAAGCCATCATTCTGGATATAAGGGTTGCTTATGGCGGTCACGTTTCGGGCCGGTTTATTTCGGGTCTATGAAATGTTTGGTTATGATGTTGTCTCTGCTTCTTTTAAACTTCCTTGGTTTCTTATTCTTTTTGCACAAGTCTAGAGCGCGAAATGATGCGTACTGCGAAGCGCGGGGTTAAAATGGTTGGCGTCGAGACATTTGCATATCATTGGTCTTCATACTGTGTTGGAAAATGATGATATGTTACAAGGTGAAGGAGCCTCATGTTAATGCCACAATGAATCAAGAAAACAGAGAGATTGTGAGACGTTTATCTCTTCTATCCTGTGGCCTTGTGGATGTCGTTTAGATTCCTCAAGTCTTTTATTCATCCCATTTGATCTTTGATTCATCCTGACAGAACACGAGATAACTTGTTTACAAAGTCATTTTTCCATCAACAAATAGCTGTGCTGAATCCTTTCGCCTTGTGGATTTGAATGTGACTCGTTATGGTCTGCAGGTCATATGGATGCCACTCGAATCTGAAGATGATGATGTTGAACCTTTGAGCAAGGAAATAATTTATTGTCTTAAACTTGTGCTTGGCCTCACAAAATACTTATCATGGCCTTGGAGCTCATTCCCATTGGCACAATCTTGGCCGTGCTGACTAACCAGGTCATCAAAACAGCTCAAGCTGCAAAAGACATTCTTGTCGAGAAAGATAGTTTCAGAGTCCTGTCGAAACACCTGTTTGACATAGAACCTGTTCTGAAGGAATTGCAGCTCCAAGAGTTAAATGATTCGCAAGCCGCTCGGCTAGCACTGGAATCCCTTGAAACTGATGTTAAGAAGGCTAATAGCTTGATCGAGAAGTATAAGAACCGATCCCGGTTTTACTTATTGGTCAGGTGCAGATACATTGTGAGGAGGTAGAACAAGTGACGAGGGACATAGGAAGGTCCTTGGCTGCCCTATCTCTCGCAAACACCGAAGTCTTGGCCACATTTCAGATCAGGTAAATAGGCTGCAGAATGAAATGCAGAGAGTGGAGCTCGAAACTTCGCACTCCCAGCTCCAAATAATCAACAAGTTAGACCAGGGCATTAAGGACCAAAAACGGGATCAAAGCTTTGCGAATGACATGCTTGAGGAAATAGCACGTGCCGTTGGTGTAAATGTTGAGCCATCTGTGATAAACGAGGAATTGGAAAGTTTCAGGAAGGAGAAGGAAGAAGCCGCCCAACGAAAGGAAAGGGCCGAAGAATATTTCTTGCAACAGGTTATTGCGCTGCTCTCTCGGGCAGATGCCGCAATTAATTACGAAGAATTAAAAACCCGGTATCTCCAAAGATTCCAGGTCATTGTGGGTTATGATGAAAGGGAAAAACAAATCCCTCCACTGAATGCTTTTTTTTGTCCTATAAATCGGACAATAATGGTTGATCCTGTGAGCCTTTGCACTGGTACCACCTGTGAGAGAGCAGCCATCGAGGCTTGGCTTGAGCTTGGTGAGAGAACTGATCCCGGAACGGGAGAGGTTCTTCAGGACACTTCTCTGAGGCCAAACCTTATGCTGAGACAGTCAATAGAAGAATGGAGAGAGCTTAATTACTGTCTGAGAATCAGATGCTGCAAAAGTCACTTGTCATCTGGTTCCGATGAGTTGGTGAAAGAGGCTCTCTGCCAGTTCAAGAACTTGTGAGAGAAGATTCTGTTAACAAGGATTGGATCTTCATAGGAGGACTGGCGGACATCATTATCTCTATTCTAGGGAACTCACACAACAAAGATGTGAAGAGGAAGATACTTATTACCTTAAAGGAGGTCGTGAAAGGGCATGCAAAAAGCAAGGTAAGTGACAACGACTTCTGTTAATGGGGATACTGGTACGTAGTCTTTGAAAGGAAGTAATTGACGTCTGAAAGAAAACCAGGTTGATTTTCCATGAATAATTGGCTTTTCCTTCGATTGTTTTAAATGATGTTGAGGATTTACCACACGCAAAGTTTACAAGTAGAGTATTGGCATTCTCTTAATCAGACGGCTAAGTTTGGTGATCTCTATCTCAATCTCTAGAAGCTATCTCATGCTTTGAATGCACCAATTTTGCAGGAACTTCTGGTTGAGTCCAAAGGTTGGGATTACATCATTCCTTGTTTGGGGCGCGATCCAAGCATCTCAAAGGAAGCTGTTGCATTGTTATTCGAGCTATTGCAAGACAGATCCGGTTGGAATGTGTCTGCATGTGAGAAACTGTCTCAGCAGTGCAGTGCTATTCTTTTCCTTGTAACACTTTTGAGAGGGCCGGAGGTGGAATCAGCAGAGTATGCCAAGAAGATCTTGGATAAGTTGCTCGATGTGGATGAGGAGAACATATCTCGTGCTGCTAGGTCAGGCTGGTACAATCCGCTTGTCAATCGCATAGTTCAAGGTTGAAAACACTTTGACCACCATCTTCCAATGCTGTTGATACTTGTGGCGTCTACTAAATTCCTGGTTTTGAATGCCGTTTTAGTTTATGTGGCTAAATTTTGGGGATGCTTCAGAAGTGTTGACTGCTTTTGAACCTTATAACTCCTGGCAATAGGGTAAAAAAAAACTCTGCGGAGCTGATCACCCCAGTAAAACAACCCTATGTCAGAATAGTGGATTACAAACACCTGATAGAGCGAAAAAGTACACGGTATGTCAAGGTGAAAATTAGGCTTTGGAGTTGATTAGTTAGACGTAAAAAAAGTTAAGTAGATGACCGTAATGTCATTTCCATGTATCTCAAAGTGCAGGCCACTGTAAAGACATTAGACTACACATGAAGAGAAAACATTATACTCCATGTAAACAAAGACTAGTTGTAGTGAATTGAGCACGTGTTAATTTGCAGCACTATCATGATAGGCCTTTCCGACATCTTTTATGCTCTTTTTCTTTGATGAGCGATGGCACATGTTTTATAATTGGCTTTTCTTGTTTGTTGGTTACCTGGAATATTGCCAGGTCCACAGTCATCGAGAACGGCGATGGTGAGATCTCTGGTCAATATGGAATTGGTCGATGCTAATCTGGAGATCATTGGTAAGATGGGGGTAATACCACCTTTGCTTGAGATGCTATCGGATAGATCTGAATCAAAGGAGCTGTCTCTCCGTGCACTGGTCAAGCTATCAAGTTGCCGCGCCAACAAAGAACTTCTTGCTGCTTCTGATGTGGTCTCTTGCATTATAAAACTAATGTTCACGCCCCACGAGCGTCTGGCAATAATAATCAAATGCTGTGAACTCCTTGAGAAACTCACTTCTGATAATGATGGGATCAAATTCCTTGTCGATGGAAGAGGCACCCAACTCGAGTTAGAACCGATTGTCACCAGTATGTTAGCACTTCAACAGAGTGCCAGCTCATCCCATGTGCGGAGACCAGCCTTGCGTGTAATTCTAGCTATTTGCAACTCTGAACCTGAACTGGTCAAGAAGGCAGTATTGGCGGCAAATGGAATATCCATAGTTCTTCCACTTATCGATGACTCAGACTCAGAAATCCGTGAAGTTGCAATAAATCTTCTCTTCCTCTTTTCACAGCACGAGCCGCACGGAGTTGTCGAGTACCTTCTCAGGCCGAGAAGATTGGAGGCCTTGGTGGGGTTTCTTGAGAATGAAGATAAGAGTGATGTGCAGATGGCAGCAGCTGGCTTACTGGCCAATCTTCCAAAATCAGAAGTATCGCTGACTACGAGGCTAATTGAGTTGGATGGAATTGAAGCGATTGTGAAAGTATTGAGATCAGGAACCATGGAAGCAAAAGAGAATGCCCTTAGCACACTCTTCAGGTTCACAGACCCCACAGATGTGGAGTCACAGCGTATTGTGGTCGAACAAGGAGTTTATCCTCTACTTGTAAACTTTCTCCGGGTTGGTTCTGTAACGGCCAAGGCAAGAGCAGCAGCTCTCATTGGTAATCTGTCATCGAGCACTCCAAGGCTCGTTATGGCCACTCAACCTAGCTTTTGCTGGTGTTTCAGTGCACGTGTGCCCCTATGCCCAGCCCATGGCGGCAACTGTAGTGTTGTCTCCACATTCTGTCTCCTGGAGGCCAATGCTTTGCCTGTATTAGTCGAACTCTTGAGGATACAGGTTCATGCAACAGCGTACGAAGCAATTCAGGCACTTTCCACGCTGGTGAGGGAAGGATCTCCCAACAGAGGTGCCAGCGTTCTGCACGAAGCCAATGCAATCAAGCCCATCTTGGAGATCTTGACGTGGGGAGTGGATTCACTCAAGGAAGAGGCTTTGGGATTCCTGGAGAAGATTTTCCGCTCAAAGGATATAGTGGAACGCTATGGATCAACTGCTAAATTGCTTCTCATTCGCATGACTGGCCGGAACATTCATGATGAAAGTCATATTGGAAGGAGGGCCGCCCGGGTTTTGTCGCTGTTGGAACGATACTCAAATCGTCAACATCTATTCTTCTGGGAATATAAATGGATAGTCATCATCTTAGGGTCTGGAAAAACTCTGCCGCAATTATGCCTGTGTATGTGTTTGCCCAGATTTTCCATGTCCCAAGTACTTAAGATGCACATGTGGCCCCTTTAACTTGTATATTATTATGTAAATGACAAAATTTCGTAGTTAAGTGAGGATTAACTATATCAGATTATTATCAGTCATGTTGCAGAGTACTTCACTATGCTCAAGACAGGATTACTGCAATTCAGACTTAGCAAACATTGTGACCACTGAAGTTTTTTGCCAATATATATGGGAAGCTTGCCGACTAAGAATTGTACAATCACTCTGAAGTTCAAAATATCTTTGCATCATAGTGCAGAACTTCCCTCTTTTCCAATATCACTGTTCTAATTAATAAGTGTTCTGTAGGTAATGTTCTTAGAACACTACCGCATCATGAGCTTCTATTAACAGATGCACTCATGCAAATGACATCACCAATCCCATTGTTTTTCCACATCTGTCGGCGCATGCTTTCGTGAAATATTTCACAGCCATAATTTCAAATGTGACTTCTAGATCTGCTTATTCATTTGGAGGAGGACAAGCAGGGCTAAACTTCCAGCAGACATTGGCGAGCATCCTCTGATGATTCCTGCAAACAAGATAGCTGCATGCATCAAACCACCCCATTTTGGAAGATAATACTAGCCGCACAAAATACTATTCGAATCAAGCGTTCGTCATCAATTTGAGAGTTCTCTACTCGGCGGACCGACCAACACACCCGGTATTCTACTAGTAATGCAAGTTGATAAGTAGCTCCGTTGAATCTTTTGGACTTTGCTGTCGTTTCATCCTAGGTTGCTGTGTACTTGTCCCTCGGCGTCTCTGTGGTGGGATGTTGTTAAGATGCCATCCCTAATCTTCGAAAAAGCAGGGATGTATGCTCAAGCGTCGCTAAATGTGTCCCCAGTACAACTGCTTGTTGCAGTGATTGTTGAGGGCATTGCACTTTTAGTTCTGCATTAGTTACAGGTCCAAGTTCTTGGACTGCAATTTGTTCATGAACGGTAGAGAGCTATGATGCATTAGTGTTTTACTTTAAAAAAAAAAAACTCACTTTTATGAAAGTTTGTAAGTTCCTCCTTATTTGCAAGATGTAAACAACCATATTAAGAGAAACGTTTCTTATCTGTTCATTAATTATGACAGTAAGACAGACAAATTTTGATGAACCTTTTCGATCGAGAGATCGATCGAGAGAACCAAGTTATAGAAGGAAATAGTCTAAGAGAAGCCAAAACAAAATAATATAGCCCTTCAACAGGCAGTTCAAGGTTGGACTAAGTCAGTCCCTGATATTATTGGGCCTTTTGGGCCTATCATAATGAGTTATGAGGGCCCACGGGGCGACAGTCCCTGCTTGCTCCGCCTGGCTCTGCTTTCGTCGGAAAATTGTCCAAAAAGCTTAAATTTAAAATATTTTTGCCAATTCAGTTTAAAATCTTTTCATATTTTGTCAAATTGAATTCATTCGGCCAATTTTGACAGGAAATCACTAATTTGAGAGCTAATAGTCTTACGCGGCACGACCGGCATTTGATGTGGATGATTATTAATATTTTAATTTTTTTTTTCTTCCCTTCTTCCTTTAGCTAGTCATCGGGCCTATACAATTGGTCAAAGGTGAGGGGCGATGAGGTTAGCCTCACCAGTGGCTGGGTGAGGCTTGACCTAAAGAAAAGGAAAATGAAAAAAAAAAACTAAATAAAATTCTAGAAAAATATAAAATATTATGGGAATGTCCACATTAGAGCTGATTGTACTATATAGGATGCCCGATATCTATATCGGCGATTTCAGTTCAAAGTTGGATGGATGGATTCAGTTGACACGATAAAAAGGTTTAGGACTCAATAAACACAATGCCACAGTAAATTTATTACTTTCTGGATAATTTTTCTCCGCTTTCGTGGATGGTTGTTTTTAGGGATATGGGCATAAAGAGTCTATCACTTGGAAACTTATGAAACACCCTGTAAATTTCACGAATCGATTCATGATTGCCTTGGCTCGGATATATTGCCTTGATTCAGAGTAATTTACAAGTACGCGGTGAGGCATCATTTCGTGGTCTCTGACTCTGAGCGTGAGAATCCGTAACGCCTGAAGAAAAGCGCTGACCTCAATACAACTCGCCCTTAAAAGCATCCAGCACAAGTTAAAAATCAATATCCGTTCAGCTCATCCTTTTCGATAATCGTCCAGCTGTGATTTCTCACGGCACATGGATGGGCTTTTTTTTCCCAGCTAATAAAACGGAGTTTCATAATCGTGATGTGATGTGTCCTGGACCCCCCCGGTGGTGCCCTAGAAAAAAGGATATCTAAACTGAAAAATCATCGAAAAAAAATTTCTTTATTTCATTATTGCGATTCAGGCCTGTGGCCACGGACGGCTGGCTTCGCCCAGATTTGGGCGAGGGCAGTCTCGCCATGGCCTCGATGGCAGGGGTGAAGGTGGCCTCGGTCGATCGTGAGTTGCGGCCGCGGGAGAGGCCGCCTAGCCAATTTTGGGGAGGCTAGCCTTGCTCATGAGCGCCTTGCCCAAATTAATCTAGATAAGGCCGGGCGAGGGCCGCGACACTTGCCTGAGGCCAACAAGGACTTTGTGGCTCTCGCTCAATGCCCGACAAGCTCCAGCGACTCTTGCTGGCCATGGTGGGTTACAATTCAGTGTCGGCCGATTAAGAGGATTGAATTGACAGAAATACAAGAGGTTTAGAATCAATTGACAAAAAAAAAATTAATAATTAAATTATCAAAATTATAATAGGTTTAGGATGATTTTTTGATAATTTTCTCCTATCTAAATAGATCATGATATGCTACATACAACTAATTGAAATATAGAAATCGTATGAAAACTAGCGTCTTTACACGATCCACAAAACGTATTGTATCGACTTGTCCTATAGGCGTGTGACGGACACGGATCAATCACGGTGCATAAGTTTGCATATCAAATCTCAAACCTTTTAGTAGAACCTTGTGCTATAGTTTCAAAAAAATTTATCGTGCGCAATCGACTTGTTTAGTAGAATAAATGGATCTTGACGACACATAACCGTGAGAAACACCCGCAGCTCTATTGCTCTCGAGATGGATCGACTTGATATGATAAAATGAGTTCGATGACGGTAATAGTTTGGGCATGTTGCCGCAATTTATGTGAATTTTTCTCCCAATTAGCAGCGTCGACTCAATTAATTTTATTTTTCACTAATTCTCTAATTATTCTTTCTTGTAATTGACATGCATATGGGTTGACCAGTTGACTGTGCACTCAATGTGTAAGTAACATGGAGAGGGAGACCTATTTTGATTAGGGATACTTTCTCAAACTTAGATAGGCGCAGGCATTCAATGCCCGCAAGAAACTACAAGCAAACTGTACTATAAATTTCAAGAAGTTTGGCCCTAATTCTGTAGTTGGGTGCACTCAAAGCAAATAAAAGAAAGACTGTCCTTAACCAGTGGTTGGGATCTCTCCTTCCTTCTTCTATACATCTTCTTTATTTCCCTTCATTGTGGATTTTTTTTCTACGTGATTTAATACGACAATGATGGCTATTTGCTTCAAGGTTTTGCATTTGAAGGTAGAGATGGGTCGTCCACAAAAATGTTTGGACTCCGACCCAAACACTCAGAAGCGCCGCCGGTCTTGAATGTTGAACACCGATGATAGTTAAGGGAAATTACAGATGAGTCTTAAAAGCTATTGTACGGATGCCTATACAGTCGAAACTTTTTAATTGTGCCTATATAATCATAAACCTTTACTTGAAACTCTGATATAGTGCTTTCTAGAAATCGGTGATGTGTCGGTCCACGTGGGACGTTATTTTGAGTAAAGTTATCCACGTCAGCGTGTCCCATAGGACTGTTGGCAATGATTGGATGCCAAGCCAGTAATTTCTGACTACGGTTGGCACTACAAAAAAAAAAAAAGGTTTTAGCAACGGTATTTGCAATGAAAACTTTGACAAAATTCGTCGCTAAACTAAGTTGCGATGATTTTGCGACGAAAAAAATGCAAATTCGGTGTCGCAAATTTAGCGACGAAACGTTCAACATTCATCGATAATTTGCAACGAAATACATTCGTGGAAAAATTTATCGCTAATTAGCGACGAATATTATTCGTGGCAAAATTGATCGCTAATTAGTGATGAATATTATTCGTGACAAAATTCGTTACTAATTAGCGACGAATCTTTAGCACGGCATTTGCGACGAAATTTGTGACGAAAATAGCGACAAAAATAATTTCATCGCCATCTTGGTGACATAATTTAGCGACGAAATTTTTTAAGTTTCGTCGCTAAATTGTGACGGAAACGAGTTTGTCGCTAATTGGCGAAGAACATTGCTCGTGGCAAAATTCGTTGCTAATTAGCGACGAAGGTTTTAGCAATCGTCGCCAACTCGGGTTACAAAATATAGCCGACGAAAAATTTTAGGTTTTGTCGCTAAATTGCGACGAAAATAAATTCGTCGCTAATTTGTTTCAAATTTAAACAAAATTTAGGAACGACATTGCCTTGAAAATTTCCGTCGCTAATTCGTTAGCCATGAAAAATTGGGACTTTTCATTGCTAAATTGCAACGAAAATTTTGTTACAAAATTCATCACTAATTTGCTGCAAACGCTATTCATGAAAAAAATCGTCGGCAATAGCTGAAATTTAAAATAATTTCGCGATGAAATTGGCTTTCATATATTTGGGGAGCCTCCCGACGATAAAACCAGAGAGATTCTTGTTATACTTGCCCAATCACAATTTTATCAAATGTGCATAAATATCAAAACCTGAGAGATGTGTCCATAATATCTTAAGAAAAAGATAATATTCATGAAGAAGTCAATAATGTATTCGTACATACAATTTTTCCTACAAAATCTAATTACATCACAAGATAGACTGATATATATATATATATATATATATATATATATATATATAAAAGTCCAACAAATAAATTTGTGCCATTCACACTTGGCAACTTCTAAACCAAAAGAAGTTGCAATAGCTATTTTAGAGACACATGTTCTTACTGAACCTTTTACCGAATTGTATCCCCAGCACCAACACAATTCAAGGCTAAACAGGAAGGTTTTGCGATGCCAATCCAAGCTCACCTCTTGGACACGTGCGATGCCAGCTTGAGAGGAATCGGTAGAAGGTCCTGCTCATTAAGCTCGAGCGACGCTAAAGTGCTGCAAATACACACAAATAAACATGATGTGATAAGCATCACATGAAAAGAACCCCAACAAGAAATGAAGGGTTAACAATCAGTTATTTTCTTCGCATTTTCAAGGTGCCTCTTGCAAATCAACAAACAAATTGAAGACAAAGTTGTCAACTATGTACGAGAGTGGAGAATGGCAGTTGTTACAGTTTCCCACTTTTAATGAGCAGGTTAATGCTCATACAAGTCTCGAGTTTGCCAGACATGCATGCAGTCCTATGTAACCCAATCTTTCTTCTCTTTTCCAAAAAATCACATGCAAAAGAACCAACAACAAGAAATGAAGGGTAACAATCAGTTATTTTCTTCGCATTTTCAAGGTGCCTCTTGCAAATCAACAAACACAACGGTGAAGACAAGCTTGCCACACCTCCATGTACGAGAGTGGAGAATCCCGCGCAGTCCGTTAAAGTCTTACAATTTTAGGCCTGACATGGTACACTCATTCATGTTCGAATAAACTGATTTTGATTTTAAATACCCTTTCTGATTCTGTTCTTGGACATGAGCGCTGTTAAATGAACCGGAAACGCGTTTGATAACAATGACACATACATCTGTTTGAAAACTGTTCTCATTCACTCATTTTGCTCATTAAGTCAAATAATTTGTAATACCTTGTATAAAATTTTTATTCTAATTAGAAGAATAATTTCCAATGCACACTAAAAATTATTTAAAATCCATTTATTTTTTTTCAGCGGTGTAATAATAAATGAAACACTAAATTTAATCACATGACATTTGAAGTCGATTAAAGCATGGGACACGTTTCGTCATAG